>JAQGAA010002873.1:0-11839 GCA_034696425.1 Isotoma viridis
GGGACTTTGTTTCACCCAAGTCTAGGAGAAGGACTGGAACTCCAGTGTACTTGAGTACCCAGTCGTCAGTTGACTCTTGACTTTTGGACCTTGGGACACCTGTTGCTCTTCGCATTACATATAGGTTGGCCAAAGAGTCAGAAACGAATACTGTTGTCTTCCTGCCTTTTAAAGCGTATTCTATTTTGACTCTGTCCTCATTTGTGATCTTTGCTGGTGTATCTAACCCGCTATCCGCACCAGCTCTGTCTTGGATGTAACTAGCTGCATCTGGAGTTGGACTTTGACCTGACTCTGCAAGTGTGTAATGATCAGGATCTGAGCCAGCTGAAACGGATGAATATTCTTCGCTACAACTTGAGTCTGGGAGTGGTAGTGGAATGTCTTCAGAACTGCCTGCGGTAGATCCATCATAATCTGGCTCTGGGATTTCACATTCCCCATCGATATCACCTTCATGAGTACTTGAAGTACTTACTGATCCTGAAATACGGCTGGATCGTCCAGTATGATGACTCCTTGTGCTAACACTTTTGTGACTATTCGTGCTGTTCATTGTTTGGCTTCTGCGAATAATGTGACTCCTGTAGTAATCATTGCTTGCTGATGGGGATTCATAAGGATCAAAAAGTCTTCGATCTCTTTCAGGTTCATCATGCTCATCGTCTTCGTCATGATCATGAACATTCCCAACCTCATAAGGAACTTCCCCATCGTCAGTATAAAATGTGAGAGCTTGTTGACTTCTATGCAAAGATTTGGGCATATAAGGGTCATGGACTTTGATTCTGTATTCTTCAATATCACTCACTTTATACGGATTGGGATCATCCCGGTAACGAAGATCAGTTCCTGATTTGTGACTGGTGAACGTTGATAATGTAGTTTTTGGCATATAAGAAGCCGAAATCAAGTTCATATTGCTCGATGCATTCAACAAAACAGTTGATTTATTGTTATTTTTAGTGTTTGACACATTTCGAAACGTGTCTAGGTGGGGGGTTGACGGATAATGTCGGAGGAATGTTTTTTCATCTCCACTCAATCTATGATTACTCGACATTTTAATTATCTTCACTCAACAGTTCAGAACTAAGAACAAACTTTTTTGATTGAAGCTACCAATTTTGAAGTCCTATGGCTTAAAGCTATTCATATTAGCATAATAGTAAGTTTCTATTATTATACACATAATATGTGATCTAATATATCTCACCAAAGATCAACTACAAACTATTATAATACCTGGATGAAGTCATATCTTCATATTGCATCATCACTTGTTATAAAGCCCTAAGTTCACTCCCACGTATTTATGTTGGTTAAATGGAGAAACGCATCTCTTTTAAAGTTAATTCCTTACATTGACAACTCAAACTATAAGTTACACTATTGCATTCTAAGCACTGCGTGCTGCATTTAAGAACTCACGACTTGAATAATAAACTTTGAGTTTGCTAAACACTTATAAATGAATTTACACTGATTTGCCTCGGATAACGTGATCACAATATTTAAACAAAGTCCAATATCATACGCAAAAAATTACACTTCGTTCCTGTCTTTTGATTAATCAAAGGGTTATCCCACATCCATGAATTGTTTTCAAAATCTTCTAAGGGTTGATAATTATTGTGGAAAAATGCCCTTATAAAATTAAATTATACAAAACTTTTCTCTCAGCAACAAAGACTTAAAAATTTTCAACAAAACTCAATTCCTTCTATAGAGATATCCACAACCACACACCAACTCGGTGATTCAAACTGTACTAAAACGATAAATTACAAAAGGAAAGATTTTTCACATAAAAAAAACAGTTTTGATCTCAAAACTTATTTGTCTTCTGTAACATTTAAAAACAATAGAATCATTGAAAAGATACACTAACATAAATTCTCTTCAAAAATTTCGATACGGCTTATGGACAAATTACAAATATTACTAGACTTACTTTACCTTACTTTAATTACTTAACGTTGATGATAACACTTATATATTATTCAAAGAGAATTACATATGAATGCATTCAGCACCACACAATACATTAAATAAGGTAATACTTTAGCCTCTACACACTATACCAACTACCCAGCAAACTATACTATAGACAAACTACACGTTTGAATAACTTTTACAAGATGATACACTTAAACTTAACAGAAAAATATCTCTTGTTTTTAAAATTAACAATACCGATTCACGTTTTGTATGAAATATTTTTGCTAATGTAACTTTTACGGTTTGATAATGTCTAGGTTACTACTTTAATTCACTTGAATGCTTAAAAGAAGCCTTCTTGATCGAGATTGCTCTACGCTCTGATTGTTTTAGATGGGCCAAAGAGTATCTTCCAATTTAACAACAGGGAGTATACAGTAGAGTACGTACGTATAATATATTACAAAGTATTTTATTAAAAAACCTTTTAATCTAATAACTTTAAAAAAATTAGCAAGTGTCTATTCCCTGAATAGATTTTTGTGAATCAGGCACGTACCTCTTTGTCTCTATTGTATCAAAAGAACCAAACAAATATTAAATATCCTTCATTAAGTTTTGCTGTGATCCTTGTCAACTAAATACTTCCAAGACTACGCTTGAGATAACAAATCACAGTGGGAGCTTCCGGTTTATTTCTTGTTTAATTCAATCTTGAATGTCGAAGTGGTCCAAAATCCAAACTTAATTTCTTGGCTTTTTATTATTAATACAAAAAGTAAATCATGCACGCATAGCCACTTCCCTTATATACTAATAATTTACTTGGGAGAAATACATCTCAGATTCAGATACACACACAGAGAGTAATTTAAACGAAAATGATTTAATTGCATATTTTTATGAATTCCCCTTGATCTCCTTTCTTGAAAGAATGCTTGCTCTTGTCCTAAAGAATGTGTCGTAAACACAGAAGAAGTTAAGTGATCCGTTAAAAAGGGAATTGAAGTTGAAGACCGAATCCGACGGCTACCGTTCACTCACAGTTTGATTTTGATTTGTTCTTCAAGGATGCACAAGAAGTTTTTGGAATGGTTTAAATCTATGTATGTATTTTTCTCGTCTCAAATGTTATATCTTCAACCCTGAGGAGTTCCTTCTTCACTGATTCTGCAATAATAACAAACAAACCGTAAATTATAAGGATATACAAGATTATGAGTTAGCTTTTAAATTCATTTATTTTCAAAATTGAATTAGTAACTCGTTTCTTTAAGGACTTTTGCAATTTAGAGTAGTAGCATTGCTATTGAACTACATAATAAACTTCAGAACCTGTCTTCTTTATTCTTACAATAAGGTAAAAAGACTTCTTAAACCCTTTTTAAGTTAGTTCTTCCGAGAAGCATTTTAAAAAGTAAGCACTATCGTAGGTGAATATGGTACTACCCTTACGCATTCTTAAATTATGAATTACCTAAGTACTAATAAGTGTGTGCGTTACAGTGCATGGTTTTATGAAGTGGAAGTTATTATTCCTTGTGATCTCTTTTAAACATCTTTTGTAATAATTGGCTACTCGTAATTTTCATTACATTTCTAGATCTCTATCATCCACCCCTTGCGTGGAGATAAGATTAAGTGGAGATTTAAAGAGTGAGGATTTTTCTTACAATTCTCAAATTAGCAGCTTCATAATATTTACTTGTGTTTTTTTATCGTGAGGAAGTACTAAGTAATTCATCAGGGCTGAAAAGACTTACTAAAAGATAAAAATGGGGTTGAGATATTTCCCTGCCCTATATAATATTTAATATTTCTATTAATTAATAAAGGATTACTCACAAGGATATCATGCATTAGGTTGTTCATCACGCTATTAATGATTATAACCTACTACTACTACTGCTGACCATGCAATCTTAATGATGACAAAATATTATTAATTCCTGTGTGCCATACACGTCAGTTACTTCGTTAAAAAATTCAATAATAATAAGTCTTCATTATTTTTTCATCATTGCAAATTAAACGAATTTACAATTGGAGATTTAAACAAGTATACAAGTAGCTTTTAGTAGTAGTAGTAGTAGTAGTAGTAGTAGCATGAGTAATAATATAACTTCATCTGCAGTAGTTAGTAGTAACTTTCTCAGGTTTTTTTCCTTTGCTTTTGGTCAACCGATGATAAGTGTCTCTATTCAAAGCACGTGCAGCAAAAACCGCAAGTATGGTAAAGAGATAATATTATTATAGTATTTAGCATAGAAATATGATGATGATGATGGTATGATGGCTTGTTACCACTTGACAATGTAGGTAAACACTCGTGACACAGATATCTCTAGAAATTACAGGTAACTTCACTGACATCGTTTTCTAAGTAAATTATTATACCGAGTGTTATAATCTCAGTTCGAAAAGATTTGCAGATTGTTGCTGACACAAAATACACATAATAATATTGGGTAAATCATTAAAAAAACGATTTGTTTAATTCCTTTCACTTACAAGTTTCAATATTTGTACTTGAGAAATTTGCTAAATATAATCCTTGCATTCTTTGAAGAAAATTGTTCCTCATACTTTAATTTTTTATTCTTATTGCTAAGACATTATTTCCTACCAGTTGGATTAATACGATGTGTACAAGATTTTTAATGATAACGACAATTACCCAAAGACTCCATTTTATATATATGATATACTTGTTGTAATAGGAGTCTGCTGAGGTAGTAGTAGTTAATTAAAGCGTGAAGCTGCGTTTTTTAAATGAATTGAAATTGGACACGAAAATATATCTGGCAATGAAATAAAAAATATATTATTGACAGAGATTTTAAGCATTGCTGTATTATAATATTTTTATTATTATTATTACGATACGAATGGCAATTTATGAGAAATTCGAGGACACAGAAGATTCTATGTGGTTTATTAGAAGTTCTTAAATTGTCTACAAATTTACATTGCTAAGTAATTTCAAATGCAAATCTAGTGAGGATACAAGTCGTGAAGTTTTTAACTAAATTAAAATACTGTCAGGTAATTATTTTACTGACCTTCCAATTTCTAATAAACCTTTTTTTTATTTTTAGTGTTTTTGTCTATTATCCTTACTTGTCATGTATATTGACTACAAAGGAAGATGCGTTCAAAACAAAAAACTAATATGTCTTTACACTGCCTACGACCAGTACACTGCAGTAAAACTTTAATTTAAATATTTATGTGTTTCTATCTTCTACTTTATTATTTTAAATTTATTCGTGGTGACTTATTATATAATATCTTTAGGATAACTTAAGGTTGACGATCTGGAAAATTGGTGAAGTAGATTTTAAATACTTTACAAAGAGACCTTATACACGATGTAAAAAACATTTGATTTAAAAAGATGCAGAAATTACGGAAAGATACAAGGGGAAAAAACCTTCTGCATAGATAATCCACAAATGAAAGAAATTAAAAGTAAAATATAATATTATTAAAAGTATCAAAGAAATTTTTGCACTTGTCACTTGTAATTTCCTCTCAGAGTAAAATAAAGATTCACGAATGAATAATAGAATTCATTAGATTCCATTCGTAAATAAGTATTAAATTATTATGTGCTTTTGCAGTGTCACGATTACAATTCGTGAGGGACTAAAAGCAAGGCACTTATGTTTTTTTAAAGTCAATTTACTTCCAAACTGGCTGAAAGTCTTAAAGATTTCTAGTAGAGGTTCGTTAAATATTACCTATAACATGTTCACTGTCTTGTAAAAATAAATGCGAATTTCTCACAATCATAATCAGGAATAGTTTGTCTATTGGAGTAAAAGATGAGAACTGATCTTGATTCTTTGTCAGATCCGGATTAAGCATTTTTTTCGAAATATAATACAAAGTTCATATAAACACTTTTAGCATTGTATTAGGTTTAGTAGAATGATTTTCAAATTCCTCGTGTATTCAAAAGATTAACTACCAAGGGCATATTAAGGGGTGAATCAAATTCAAAATAATTAACAATTAACACAGATGAAATCTTATTAGAGAAAACTCAAGTGTAATATTAAATTCTTAATACGTATGCATATAGTATGAAACAGTTAAACTCGTTAAATGACGGACATACAACTTATCTTACACTCCCTTTAGTGATTAATTCGAGTTGATTAATCTATTGCACAGAATAGCGTTGATTACGAAATTTCACATATTTTACGTCAACAGGATACATTGCTTCCTTTCATTGAAGTAAATATTGATTGAAACAATGGTTGTTCAGCTGGTGTTGGGTTTCTTGTTATTAATTAAAGTGACTTTATGAACCCATTCAATTTTAGATTAAAGGTAGGTATATAGGTGAGTGGGTAAAAATAATAAAAAACGGGATCCAACAGTGTTGTTTTCAGAAGAAGGATGACCATAATTTTTTTGTCTTTGTGTCATAAGGCTAACCGTTTATGAGTTAAATACTCATAAGGTACAGTTTTAATGAAAGGAAGTAGACAACTATAACTTGTAGTAACATTGCTTATGGTTTTTTAATAAATATCCCATACGTACCTTTTGCATCGTCCTAGGATTACTATTTCTTTCAAATCCTGGAACTTTGTAAATACCCAATAGCTTTTTAGGGTGTTTCTGTTGAATAGCTCTATAAATGAACAATATGCACTTCACTTACTAATACTTGTGATAATTAACACACCCAGAGGGTCTGGCCTATTCTCAAAACTTATTTAAAATCTGTTGGCACTTTTTTAAATAAAAAATACAGTGCAGATGTGGGTATTTCCAAAACTCAAGAATTACTCATTTTTAAAACTTGGGATTTCTTAAAAGTATTTAATAGCAGTTTTAACTGCTTGATAATTTTAATTGTTTTTATGCCTCTGTGTTAATTAAAGAGAATAATAAAGAATAATAAAATATAGCCAGTCTAGACAATAGAGATCCCTCACACACAGTCTCCAGTACAAAAACATTTGATAACTGCGTATGCAAACGAAGTGTGTCTACCCAATATGACTTTGAAAGAACAGACTAATTCTATCATAATACTAATAACTCTCTAATACGGTATCATAACTAATGTCACGAAGTCAAACAAAAAACCCATAATCTAATCTAAAACCCTAACTTACTTGTTCCAAGAAAAATCATTCTAAAGCAATGTGTTATTGTCTACATGTTTAAAATAAATAATATGAAAGTAAATCCTTTTATAAATTATGATGAATTTTTAACAGTTTTAAAAATCAAGCAACAAAATCCACTCTCATTAATTTGTTTAAAACAGAAAAATCAAGAAATATGAATTCATCATCACAATACAGATTAAGGAAAAAATCCACTAGGATTATAATTTAAGTTGCATATCCAGACTTAAGAGAAAACAAATGTTCTCAAACGGAATATTTAAAATGACTCATCTTTCAAAACTTAAAAAAAAGGTCATCTCATTTCCATTTCGGTGGTTTATCATCAAGAAGACATTTTTCTTTTGTGTTTTTTCCTCAACCCCTTCTCAACTCACAAACATAGGATGGATGTTGGTGATGCAGTGTAAGTGTAAAAAATGTTATGATTGTTCTTCAATGCACGTTTCATAGTAGTGAGGAAAGATGATTAAATATTCCAAAGAGACACTCTCATCTCATACTCACGTATCACACATTTGTAACACCACCATTGCAAATTGTTGTAGAAAAGTGATAATAATATTATTTATGTTATATGATATTTTAAGTGTTTCTTTCCAACTCTGTGCATAAACAAATGAATGCAGAATAATAAAAGAAAAAACTTAACGTGTCTTCTATCATAGTTTTATTGTCTTTGTCGTTAAGACAGAGTTAAATCATTCTTTCTCACATCATTACTATCATCGCGTTATCATCAGTAACTACTTAGGAATTATCATTTTATCAAGAAAGAATAAGAAAAAGGATACCACCTACGTTTTTAAAATATTAAAACCTTTGAACTCGAATGGATCTATTAGATGATATTTGATGCATTGATAAAAAGGAAGACGAAGAAGAAGCGACTAACTTATGAGTTTCACACCAACCTTAGTCTGAACTCAAATATTCAAAAAATCTTGATTACGTCAGAAGCGAACTGTTAACAATATTTTTAATCTTTAGAATAAATAATTGTTCAATACAATTTAAGAGATAATAGGATTTTAACCGTTGGTAGTTTCAATATTGTTTTAATATTCAAATGGAAAATTCCAATAGTTTAACTGATGCTGGATGTAATTTGATAAAATAACTCCTGGGCCTTATGTGACATGATTATAGTATTGCCGTGCCAAATCTGGAGGTCTATTAAGTTTTAATACTTAGACTAATAAGATTTAATGTTTTAAATATTTTTTACAAATGTATTTGCACTACTGCAAATGAGTAATCATTACGATGTACTTAAGCATCTTTAGTGAGTAGTAAAAGTATTGAAATTTGACTCGTTAAAAGTCTCAATGTTTTATAAATCATTTAAAATTTCGACAAATTTCACTTACCTAAGTAGAAACATATTATAGTTTATTCCATTATGAACCAAGCTGGAATTCGCCAGCTCAATCAAAATCTAATCACACTAGTCAACTTAATATAAACATGATGACACATAATATATTGGAAACTTTATATCACTCTTTTTAAATTTGAACCAATCAAATCCACACTCATAGCATTAAGTTTAAAAATGATAGACAAGTACCAAGTAGGAGTTCAAAAACTCTAAACAAATTTCTACTAGTAATAAATTCATTTGACACAATTGACACTCTCTAAGGAAAATGTTTTATTTTCACAAACCAAAACATTTCAAAAGTAATACACAAACAGATAGGAAATAGTTAACTATTTGGTTTCCTGTTCTTCCTGGAAATGAACAACAATGGAGAAATGGGGGTTTCCAAATGATCCAAATACTCAAAACTCTTTCTACATACTTTGTTTTTCATCGTTATAAGAACAACCACTACCACTGACATATCAAACTCATTAAGAATTTTAACTAAAACACCTATGAATTCTCTCATACACAATATAATGCGTTCCTGTAATAATAATGTTATTCCTGTCAGTTTAAAACCTTGTTTCTTTCACAAGAAATGAACATTTACTGATTACGCCTTTTTACCTGCATCGTAAAAGCAACATAATTTTCTCACAATGTTCTTCCCGACCCACAGAGAAAAATTCATATAGATAAGAAGATAGATGATGATACTTAGACAAGCTAAACAGTTTTTTATCTTCATCAATTTCGACTATTACCAACTACCTACTACTACTACAAAGTCTATCTTGCATACACAATAATATAATGTATAAAACTTAACATAGTTATTTGTTATACACACCACCCACTATAATATACTAAAGGACATGCTACCTTCTACTACTTCCAACTACGCTTTGTATGCTGAAATCGACAATAAAGTAAAAAGTGTAATACTTTTTAAAAAACTTCTTCCCAAAGAGTAAAACGCGTACCATCATCGTACCAACTGTTTTAAACTACACAGATAAACTTATATAAATTCTTTGATGACTATATAAAATAAGAGTGTATATAACACATTAATAATATCCACATCGGATATTTTTACATTAAAAACTCTACGGCTGAATCTAAAATGTACAAAAGTAAAAAAATTTATTATATTTTGTACTAGATACTGTAACCTAACCACTGCAATAATGTGTTCTAGGCATAGTCTTATATATTGTTTCTTGTACTAAAAGTAATTAACCTATTGGGTATAAAAGTCTTGACAGATATTCTCCCAGTGCAATATTATCAGAATTGGTACTGTCGAGACACACACACTGCTATCTTGTAGAAATATGTTATTTAATTGTATATTGCTTTTGCTACTGCTGCTACTACTGTCCTGCTTATTCATTTGAATTTATTCGAACTGATTGTCTTTGAATGTATTATTTCTGTGTATAGAGTATAATATAGGAAAGCAGGAACTCCCCAGGGGGACAATATATGATTATATTGCGAGGTAAGTAATTTTTTTCTTAATACCTAAGGGAAGAAATGGATTTTATTGTATAAGTGATTAAGTGAAGATTTGATTTATAGGGTGACTTTTTTTCAGGAATTTGTAATCCCTATATACAATAATAATAATGCTCATGTGTGCAGGTAATTATTATTACGAATTATGAATTATCTATAAAAATGCATTGTAAAGAGGAAGGTGTGCACGTTTAGGGTTTATCAGTCCTATTATTTTATTAATATTACTATTACTATTATTATTGTTATCATTGTTATGCGTATGGAATTTGTATTCTGTGTATTATTATTATTGTGTTAAAGAAGAAGAAGCTTTGGTATGTCATTTTGATTTTTTACTTTATTATTATTATTATTATTCCATTGATGAAAGAGGAAATGAACAGTTAGGGATGTAGGTTCTGCTGTGAATTTGAAGTAAACTTTGCTCAAAAAGTAATATAACTTTAAAAACGGCATTAAATCAATTTTAAGACAATGTGCATGTTTAGTGTCTTTATTTTGTATTGTGAATTTGTGTGTTGTGTGTTGAAATAGTTTAAAAGATAATGGGAGTTTTATACTATATAGGGTTTAAAAATTAACTTCTATCTGTTCGTCGTTCTGTTATTCTGTTGGTTGTTAGTATGCTCAAGTAAAATAGGAATACTTTTGATTCCTGCTTTGATGGCTTGTGCTGATAATTAATGTCAAAAATGATTTAAACTGTTTCACAGTTGTTAAATCATATTATTGTTTGAATGTCTGTTATAAATCCTTTTTGAATTTTCTGCATCCTATTCTTAATTAATTTTAAAGTGTGTAGGTAGATGAATACTTATGTAAACCAATTGAATTAAGTACATAGTACAGATTTATAGGCTACTGATTTACTATTTCTGTAACTTTATTGAATCTCAACACAAGTAATTAATTATTATATAGTTTGAAATTAGATTGAAGTTTAAGATTGTAAGTTTCAAAAAGAATAAAAGTTTTAATAATGAATTATTACTACGGATCCTGAACATCGGATTGTGTTATTAAAGCATTAGGACAGTGATTTTTGCCTCTTAAGAAAAGCCTCTAGTTGAGGAGGCCCAGATATACTACGGAACTTTGAGATAGGATACTGCCAGCCTGCCTAGTCACCTTTATTACTTTCTCTGGCCAAGACTACACCCGACCCATGTTATAGGAACACTTTTATATGGGATCCAGATTTAAAGACAAGGCAATCTGAATAAAAAATCGGTTAACAAATAAGATTTTAAATAAAAACATGAAGTAGAACATTAACCTTGGTACACATTACAATACTAAATACAAGTACAAATACTCAGAGAAAATACAATTTTGCTAGATTTAAAATTTGATAAATTTCCTTCCAACTTTTTTCTTAAAGAAAATAGAAATTAAATAAAAAACACACTCAGACTTTCTTACTACTATATGGAAAGGAAATCTTTTATTTATTCAACATTAAGGTCAAATTCATTTCCTTCATTGTATTCATAAATAATAAATAAGACAAGCCAATTTGTCAACGAATATCCGAGTTGACAACTCAAACACAAACTCTCATCATGGTTTTATTATTATTTTGATGTGAATAATTGTGAATGGAATCAATATTTTCTGCTTCGCACGAAAGTATGCCAAAGGAGATGTAATTTGAATGAGATGATAGAACCCTCCATAAGCATAATGTACTTCTAATACTATAACTAATTATATATTAGTGCTAGCTAATTTATACATTACCTAGTAATTATACATCTACTCATATCTACGATGATGAAAGTAAAATATTTCATGTATTTAAATAATATCAATTTAAAAGTATTTGGTGGTCAATCTGCCTTTTAGAGAGAAA
>JAQGAA010002874.1:0-11839 GCA_034696425.1 Isotoma viridis
ATAGCATTATATATTCAATATAGCAATCGCTTTCGCTACTTTTTTACATCTGTACTTAGGAGAGTTTATTATTATTGAAGTAAGTATGAGAAAAAAAATAGAATTCGCTCATCTTGTCCATCTCATCTGTGTAATGTAGGTTCATTCAATTTCAATTTGTTCAATTTGTACCTCTCAAATCCATACACAATTCAAATTCAACAATTCAAGTCGTCTTCTGTCTGTGTGTTCTATTAGTTAAAAGTCTGAAGATGGGGATGTAGTATTATTCAATCTGCTTTGATTTCAAGTAATTGGTCTGAATTGGGAACCACCAAAGAAGAATCTAAACCTTTTTGCTACTCTTCAAATTGTCGACAGTAGTATTTTTCTCTTTGAAATTATTATTATCAGCCAAGCAAGCATTTTAATTTTTTTGCTTCACTTCATCGTTAGCGTCTAAATTCCATTATAGCAAAATTTCTACAGAGCGTCCTCCTCAGTTAGTATAACTACTATTCATTATTATTAAAAATATTGCATTATATTGTAATGTGCAAATAAGACGAAGAAGATGATTAAGGAACCGTATTATTCCATTGGGGTTATGGTTAATGGTAATGATCTACCCTTCCGTGTTGCGAATCAATTTGTAACAAAATTGCTCTCCAGGGTCAATATCTGTTGTTGAAGAGTTTATGGCTTGAAGGAATAAAGGATTTTTACCCTTAGGCTTTTTTTCCTATCAAAGCTTTCAATAAAATTGATACAAAAAATCATCTAACTGATCGGCTTCCACGTAGGGAATTTTATAGGTTGGGATTGGGGTGTACAATGTTAGGCAATATACATTGTTATCATTATTGTACTAGCAGAACCAGCCAGGGGAAAGAGTTTAATCTTCATAGTCCTCCCTCCCATTCAGTATTGCACATGTATATGTGCAAGTTATTATGTACATCCTTAAGAGAGGCTAGAGAAAAGTGATCTAGATTTCACAACATTATTGGTTCATCTCCACCCTCAGATAGGAGTTTATAGTCATAAGTAGCCAACCAAAAACCAAGAGATGATCTCGTTTCACTCGGGGAATGTAATGCCAAATGCAACATTGTTACTAACTACGAATGTCATAAAAAGGATGTAGAGCTTTTAGGGATGGAATTTAATACTTTTTATCACCCTCAAGGTATTTGCAATCTAAAGACGATGAATTCGGTATATGATAAAATGTATGAGTAAAGATACAATTTATTTAGTTTCACATATACCACATATTATTTTCTTTTAGGTTTTAGATCAGATCTCGATCTTAATGTATAATATAACTAAAGTAATATTATATTATGTGAATGCATATTTTGATTTGTTCTGCTCTGCTCTCCTACATTCATTTCAGGGTATTGTATTCTGTATTGAATTACATTTCGCAAAAGAGAATGCTTAAATTGTAAGAGCAAACATCTCAGAAATCTTTTAGTTCTATCAACATTTAACATCATCAGCTTTAGCATCATCATCGTTTTATAACATTCCTCCATCCAAATGTAAAGTAAGGTTGAACGACAACGAATACGACATGACGGTATGACCGAGGAGGTTGATTGTTCGTACCTATACAATACAGATATTCTTTTATGAAATCGTGATTTTGCACTTCGCAATCGCATTACAAACGCTTTTGATTTTTTACTCTGATATTCTTTACCGACATCATCATCATCATCTTCGGCCCTGTTCACCGTTTAGATTCGTTAGTTTCATTCGTGTAATGGCTCCCCGTGGTAGCACCAAACAAATCCATAATTCTAAACAAGTGATGCTGTTTTGTACCATACCATACCATGCATGGAAGTTATAGGTGAAGAAATTAATAATGGGAAAAAATTGAAATAGTATGGTCGTATTATGTTTTTTTGTATCATATAGACTAGACTAGCCACTAGCAGCAACTTCCATAATACACATTAAAGTTTATGAGACTATGGCCAGAAGAACGATTATGCCTATTAGATTTATGATAGCGTATCATCAGACAGCTTCTTCAGGGTAAAAGTTATAATTATCATTATTATTATAGACACTTTTTGTGCCTATAATTCGCAGCCTTCAGCAGTTATCGCCAATTCAGGACTTCTTTAATTGTATGCATATTATGCATATAGAGTTGAGATGATAATAATGATAATATGATACAAAATATATGCACAAGGTAAAAATGATATTCAGTAAAGCATAATATTAAGGTGTCCATGAATAAGTTTTCGCCGTGGTGTGGTGTGTGGTGGTGGTAGTAGGTATAATATGCAAATGATTTCATCCACTAATGTCCGTCCGCCAGGTATGTATGCCGTCCTGGTAGTGCTATACTGACACATTATTTAAAAGAAAAGTACAAAGAGTGCTGCCATAAATAGCGAAAATTAGATTTGGAATAAGAAGAGTATATTTAAAAAACTGAACTAACGATATCAGAATATTAAACTAGATTTTGTTTTTGTATATATAATTTATTATCCCATGTATTAAATAGGTTGACTGTATATTTATTTCAAGGCGGACTTTGTGTACACGCAAAGAAATTTAGATTTTGGTAAATGACTTGACTTCAAAATAAAAACAAGTAAATGCCCCAAAATTACAACCTACGATGTTGTCTTAAGTATATTATAAGCTATTTTCTCTGGGTTGTTAAATGAATCAAAAAGAAGCCCACGATAAATCAGAGGTGTAATTGCATCAATTTTTAGACAAGTTATAAAGTAAAGCACGAAAGATGTAGTGTATGAGAATTGTAGTAGTGGATTAACGCATGGTTAAATTATATATACTCTCTATTATTGACTTGGATTTACTCACAGGTTTACTATTCAATTTTCAATATTTAAAGTGTAGAGTCGAGACTTGCCGAAATGACTTTAAGGAGAAGGGTAATTATTAGATGGGACGATTTATTCTCCCATGATTTTTGACTTACCGTCCCACCTAAAGAGATTGCAATTACATACATGTGCATCATCATACATATAAGACTCTTCTTTTAATACATATGGATATATAGTAACTCTGAAGATTCAAGAAAGTCTAATGATTGTGAAATTGTAATTTGGGATGTGCTCATTACAAACACACACACAGGTTGAACCAAATTCGCATTATTCTGGTCTTGTTAAGTTAGCAAGGAGAAAATCTCAGGCGGTTTCACTGTTTTATTAAGAGCAATTTTAGAGCATTATTTTCCCAGTGTTTATTTACTGACCGACAGCACTTTGCGAAAATTAGATCTTTTTGCAAATAATTCCTTGCGCGTAAAAAATTCGTATATATTAAAGAGTATGAGTGTATGTTTATCTTGTCTATAAGATACATCTTTTAAAACAATAGACTTTATAAGATATCTCGTATTATATAGAGCGTAGAGCTGATTTGTTAACTCCGTTAGGCTAATTTGCAGTCGGGTCTAATTAAAGGGGTGCTCTGGAGTTGTTTTTTCAACTTAACTACTTATTATACTACGTTCTAACAGCTACTTCACTTAAGCATCTTTAGCTTGTATGCGTGTTTGAATGAAATAAACTACACATGGGGTGTTTTTTTAAGTAGTCCGAAAATATGCTTTGTCTTTTCTATCATATAATAACTAACCTTTGATCTTGAGAAGTATTAATGTAGATACTCAAGTTTTCTCTCATGTATTCCAGAAGAGAGTAATGAGCCAAGTATTTAAGAGAGAGAGATCCAGGTGTGTGATTTTAAATCACCCGAAGTATAATTCTATGTGGATCTGGTTTTTATTTTTTATAACGATTTTTTGGTGTTGGTGTTGGTCCAAAGATTCAAGTACAGAAGCTGAGCAAAAGGTTAGGTATCCATCAGGATAATTGCCAAATGAGAGCCCAAAGCAGATCATCTTTTGCTGCTTCATAGGTAGTCCATTAGTTAGTTATGAATCAGGATTCAAGTCTTAATTGTAATCACCCTGGAGGGCTGAAAAACTATAGCACTTCGTAGAGAAGATGTTAACAGATTCATTGGGGAATTCAGGAGCCTCATCACTCAACTTGTGTAAATTAATCGTTACAATTGTGAATAATGAACCTTATATTTTTATCCTGGTATGATGGTGAGATAGGTGCATTTGTTTTTTTAAAGGGTACTACGAAATAATTAGCTTTGATACGATTGTGTTAACTTTTACTGAAATATTATCGATTCAGATAGAAAAAAGTGCAGATGATTTTGTTCAACCTCATTTTTAAAATTTATTACATTTTTACAAGATAACTAAACAGAAACATAGAATATCTATTAAGATTGGTTAAGTTTCCTCAGAATAAAGTCTATAAAATGTGTTAAAATGTTAAAATCTAAAGAAGAAATCATAAATTTTAATTTACAAGGTTAATACTGTTAATCCACCAATTTTTCCGAATTCCTTAAGCACGTAAATACAATTAAGAATTAACTAACATCAATCCACCATGGGGAAGAAACTTGTCGAAGTCCTCATAAATCTTAAAGAAGTTACTCTCCTGACTCATTGATAGCTCTTGGTTTTGGCTTACTCCTCACGTCTTTAGAAATATGGTGTTTTAATGCTCATGCAAATTAATTCTCTAGTCATCAATTACAGTATTGAATATGTCACATCATATTATCTATTGACAAGCAGTATGTATGTATGAGATGATGATTTGGTAGGGTTTCGTAATTTAGTATGTACTTACTGATTCTTCTTGTATATGCACAACAACTGCATCATCATCCATCTTAGCGAAAATCATGTAAAACTGAAAATCAATTACTGTGTGTATTGGATACTCTCATCATACACAAGAACGATTCCGGTTTTACAAATATCTCAAAGTTGTATTATTTATATGAAGCTGTATCCAACTTATCTTAAGAACCTTCCACACCACAACTCACAACTTGTTAACAAATATTATTGGAAAGCTTTTTTAGTGGTGGTTCGGTTGGTTTCTGTTTGCATATCAAATCATACATATAATAATACCATATCGTACTTTAGTTCTGTTAGTACTTCATTATAATTCAGATAAAAATTATGCATATTCTGACATTATGGACTGTTTTGGCAATTTTTTTGACATTTTCTTGCAACGCTGAGTAAGGAGTGGAGAAAATTTGTGAAAAACTTTACAGGATTGAGTCACGGCGGGGTATACACGATGAGGTGATATGGAATGTTTATGAGTTAGAAACAGCCTGTCAACACATTTCTGAAAAATCACATCAACTTATACTTGAATGAGGACCAATTACATTTTTATGAAATAGAGTGGAATGGGGCGGTTACGGACAGGATTACTTTTGAAACTCTACATGCATCTTACAACTATTTATTATGATATAGTACTACTACTACTACTTGTTCTTTTTATTGTATTAAATCTTTAAATTGAACACTTGCAAAAATAATAGTGGTTGAGGCTGATGGTAATTATTGCTAGTGTGGTTGTATAGTGGCAAAGTGGTGAGATGACTTGACTCTTGGTGACTTATTGAGATTTTAAGCTTGTACTATTAAATAGAAAACAAGAAAACTTTTAAAACTGATATTAATTGCAATCTCATCATTTCACATATATATATGACTTTATCGCATGCATGCACTTAATTACTGTAAAATCAAGAGATACGTGATTTTCTGGTAGTCGTTTAAAAAATCACAAAAATTAATGAAACAAGTCGAGCATGCGGCACACATCAGATGTAAATGAGAAATCAATACATTATTGTTGTAAATCCTCACGTTACGTTATTATATCTATTTGCAATTAGTATCGAAGTAGGAGGTCATTATTGAGAACAAATTTTAGTAGCATGGATTGTTATAGTAGTAGTTTGTTTGGTAGGAATTATTTTTTAATTTCTTCTAGTAGCAAAATGTCAAATAATCTATAAGGAATTTTTTTGGCCCTACTTTACTTCTAGTCATTTATTCTTTCTCCTTGGCTTTTGCGCCAAGAAAAAAATTTCATTTTTGTGTTAAAAAATAATTGTGACTTAGTTATTCTGAAAATTAGGATGTCAGCCAGCTTTTAATTAATTTTAATTAAATCATTTAAAGAAATTTTAATAAAGTTCTTTAATTTTTTTCAACTTTTCTAAATTTCTTTCTTGAATAAGAACCCAGCAAGCGATAAATGGTTTGTTAGTTGAGTTCAATTGGTGTTTAGAAACGGAATTTAAAATTATGTTGCGTGCTAACGGCTATAATAGCTTCAAATATGATGTGCTAAAGTCACAAATTGCACGTTAATGAGCTTAGCATTCTTTAAAATCACGGTGTAAAATAATGTTTTCTGACCTCTGAAGTCTCCCTCCAAGGTATAAACTATAATATTTCGAAAAAAACTAATTGATATATGATACCATCTGCACAATAGTCTATTCAAGTCATGATGAAGGGTTACCTTGCGTTAAGATACTTTATGAATCTGTTTTTGAATATACCTGAGGGTAAAAGTGATCCAAGAGATGAAATGAGTTTCATTGAAATAAACTGTACATAAAAGCAGTAATTCACAAAAGCCTATATTGCAATATGGTTAATAAACATTCCAAAAGCCATTTAACTCTGCAGGTCGTCGGAACGAGACATAAGTTACGGTGATCAAAATGAGATGAGCTGACTTGAATTTTAGACACAAAAGAGGAATCCATTATAAAAAAATAAGACAGAAACTTGGAAAAATCTCATCAAAACATCTCATAATTCAAGCATAAGCACAAAAAGCACATTTATACGTGTACGCAAGTTGAATGCAAAATTATTAAATTTTGTAACTAACAAATGCGATAATATGCTATGGGGTAAATCACAAATCAAATAGAGAGATGAAGATGTGTCAAGGAAGTTTTGATAAGTGTGAGATTCATTTCACAAAAAGACTAACATGTATTTTCTATGTTGAATCCTCACTTTTATCGTTTTTCTGCCTCATGCCCTCCCTCCTTATGTTTTATAATATGTATTATTGTTTTAATATCTAATATCTAACAGCTTTAGCTACAAACAATAAGATTAGTATATATATACTAGAGTGAGAATACACCCAAACGATAAAAAACTTTTATAAGCAACTCCGACTAGATTGCAGTAGATCTTGATTCGTGAAGTAATAAGTAGTACGAACGATTGAGATTATACTACTTATGAATGATGATGATGCGGTGCAAACAAATCAAATTAAATCAGCCAATATCAAATCAAGCTCACCTTATGCTCACCATGAACTCTCATCAAATAAAAAAAATCCATAGGGGGAACTGACAAAAAACCTATAATTTTTTCTTCACTTCTGAAGTGAAATACCTTAAATTTGAACTGTCGAATTTTTGCAAATCAGGTAAATTCTATGAAACAGACCCAATCTCATGTAATGTAATGTAATATGCTCTTCATTTTTTTCTGACAGTTGATTGTGAACAGGATTTCATTTAAATTGCTGACATTTTATATGCAAAATATACATTGTTTTCTAGCATACGCAGACAGGGCAGACGTGTAGAAAGGGGTTCAAGTCAAGATAAATATGTAAATTGACTATTTATAATAGTCTAATCGATTATTCAGCTTGTTTAGAAAAAAACAATTCATATAATATATCATAAACCTATTACTCCTAAAAGAAAAGAGAAATAATGCAAATCATTAAAAAAGCTAAAATAAACAAAAATTTATATTGACTGACAATATAATTTTTTTATATTAAAGCTTTTATTGACTAATATAATTGCCTGCATGCCACATACTCTTCAAATCAAGATTTGATATCAATAAAATGCCTCATTTATTTTCTTTTAAATGAGTGATAGTGGTGAGAGTCTGATGAGTCACATATCCGTAAAAGTAGGGAGACCTCAGTAATCGACCTTAAGATTGACCGTGGTACATGGACAATGTTACATTGTTGTATGCCTTTAGGTGGCAAAAAGCTAAGTTGGTCCGGTTGGAAAGTGTAATAATTTTTAGTGGTGATGATGATAATGGTGATGATGATAGTTAAGAAATTGAACACTGAAACGAACAAGACAAAACTGACTGAACTGGATTGGGGAACCAAAAAGCTGGAAAAATTGAGACGATAATATAGTTTTTTTACAGTGGGTTATTCCTTCCTAGTTTTATTGGTATAACTAAAAAGATACATGTTTTCCAAATATTTGAAATATAGTGTGTAATGAGTAAGTGTGTATATACGAGAGCTTAGTGGATAAAGATTCTGTCTTCTTAAGTAAGAAATCGTGTCTAGCCGAGGCATTGTAAAAATTCGCAGTGACGATCTCCCGAGTAAGAGAGAGAAAGATGTTTCTTTGTTTTTTATCTAAGAATTTTTGTCTGAACTGAAGATATCATCAATGATATATTATCCATATAGGAATCTCTGACAATTTAGTCCAGATCATTTTATGTATACTTTGTCTTACTTCACGATGATTAAGTTCAAGTTTTTAGTTCGTTTGAGTTCAACTCTTCTACCTCTAGTAAAGAACCTCGAACTCGAACCTTATGCTCTTATGATCTCACGTGCTGTAAAAATTCTTATGTATTTGTACCACTACTACTACTATATTAAACATCAAGTTGAATACAGTTTGTCCACTTTTTTGCTACTTTTTTTCTTCACACGAGAGTTGTTAGTCGTTCGTTAACAAAGTCAGGTTTGTATTTACCAGCTTAATGCTAATTATTCTCAGATATCCTAAGATTTTATTACGGACTAAGCCAATCTAGTGCCTTTGTACATTTTTATGTAATATTGTTAAAGTTTTTATTTATTGAAAAATCCTTTTGAATCGGGTTGGGTTGTCTATATAACATAGGTACAAACCTTTACATAAAACTTCTCTGTTTATCTTTCTCCTTAAGAATATAATTCCGTCTGAGTGGATTAAGAAACCGTAGATCAAATTTTATTGCAATTTTCCATCACGATTATAGAACTCGTGCAAATTAAAAGTTTAAAACTGCTGTGAGCAAGGAAGTTAGTTGTAACGAATAATAAATGCATGTCTTAGAATAAATAAATCGCTAAAATAGTAGGCTGTACACTCTACTCCTTTAGACCACTATAGATTTCACTTGACATAACATATTTGTTTTTCACTGTCAGCTATTACAATACTTATGTACTGCTAACTATCCAATAATTCAAAAAGAATTTCTAAAATTTGTTTCCCTACTCTACTACACAGCTTATAAGTTTGATTTATCATATTACCTCTTTTCATGAATAAAATTTTTGTAAAATATTAACTTTTTTTAATGGTATAGACCCCATATTGGTACAGTTTACTATATAGAGTATATGTGTATAAAATCTCGGCCAAATAGGCATTATTGTATGGAATACTCGATTAACTAAAGAAACAAACAGTATTATATGCATAAACTAAAGACCTTTGACTATTCATGTAGGTTGAATTTATGTAGATAAAAAATGAGTGTGTGTTTGTGTATTTTATAGAAAAAAACAAGTATCAATATCAATAGAGTTAGTAGATAGTGATTAGTAAAAAGAAGTAAATTTTCTTCCTAATACAGTAAGGTTTATAACTTTTGGAAGAAATTCTCTCTACTTGCTAGAAAAAGCTTGCTCCTTGATATCACTCTCGAGGAACAAGTTTTCACGTTCTGCTTTGGCTTTTGCTTCATTTACCTTTAACTTTTTAAAAGAATTTAAGTTATTCATTTTGTAACAAATGAACCAAATTGTAGGTTGTTTTTTTATTCATCAATCCAAATCCAATATTATTATTACTATTAAGAATGCGAACAAGATGAAGAGTAGAGTGGCATATCATTCAAAGGATTTTGACATATCACGGAGAAAGTTCAAAGACCATACGCACACGATACTCTCGATCAAACTAATAGCATATACCTACAACAATATATATGACCACGAAAAATTGAAAAAAATTGGATTGATTGTTGTGGTAAAGTGGCAAACCATAAAATAATATTTAAACCTATGCGGAGGTCCACTTCCAACCTGAAACCACATTTGGCATCAAGTCCACCTATTTGTACTAGTGGTTTATAAAATAATTTATGAATAATATGTAAATCTAACTCTAATTTTGAGATGTGTATATTGATATCATAGAATACGTTCAAGTGTATTAACACTTTGAAATATAAAATTAAGGATAGGGTGCAGTTTGATTCAAAGGATTTTGACATATCACGGAGAAAGTTCAAAGACCATACGCACACGATACTCTCGATCAAACTAATAGCATATACCTACAACAATATATATGACCACGAAAAATTGAAAAAAATTGGATTGATTGTTGTGGTAAAGTGGCAAACCATAAAATAATATTTAAACCTATGCGGAGGTCCACTTCCAACCTGAAACCACATTTGGCATCAAGTCCACCTATTTGTACTAGTGGTTTATAAAATAATTTATGAATAATATGTAAATCTAACTCTAATTTTGAGATGTGTATATTGATATCATAGAATACGTTCAAGTGTATTAACACTTTGAAATATAAAATTAAGGATAGGGTGCAGTTTGTGGTGTGGCTCATTGTTTCATTGAGAGACTAATTACAGCATATTGAAACTTGAAATAAGTTCAAAAGTAAATGAGACGGAAAGGAAAGGCTTGGTCGAGAAACAATTAAAGATGTTACACCTTTCTTACTTACTATATCATATCATGATCAGTAGTACAAGGTACACTTATGTAGTGTGGTATTGTTGTACATATTGATAATAATGATGATGGTGGTGATAATGTGTTACCACTGATTGGATTACTTGCCACTTTCCTTAACAACAACTTCATACCTGTATGTATTTTTATACACACCATTTGTATTGTGATTTGTGATATGTATGTATGTATGTAATTTTGAATATGAGTCTGATTTTTTTTAAAGACAACACAGAGGAAGAAGAAAAGTTTTAGTCGGCTTGTACTTAAAAATTAGCTCTTATTTCAATCTTCTCTCATCTCTTTGAAATATACCTCACACGTATTTTTATGAGTTCTTCTATTAAAACAACTCGACTCAACTTCCACCTCATCATTTTTTATTGTTTTTCTGAGCAGTACTGATGATAATAAATATGTATCATCCTCCTCATCATCATCATGAACACTATCACCATCCTTAGATTTGACCATCATACAACACCAACTATATACATACTTACTATTATCATAACTTGAAAAGTAGAACTAGAATATTGTGTTATATGAGATCACTACTACTACTACTGTCAGAGATGGAGAAGAAATCTTTAAAAGAATTCAGTGCATCGTAACCCTTTATGTAAGAACGTAACAATAAATGTTAGTACCGAGCTGTCTTCTTCAATATGTTTACACCTTTCTCCTCTCTCTCTCTCTCTTTCTGTATCAGTTGTAGTAGTAATAGTTTCTAGGATAATAATATATAATAATAATAATATTGTTGAATTTAGTCTAATCTTAAATCTTATCTTCAATCAACTTAGTTTTTTTTCCTTTCATTGACAGCCCCATTGTTTCGAGGAAAAGACCATTCTTTCCAAAATGTATAGAGGAACATTTTAGAAATAGATAGGGAGCCGGTGGAGCAACTGAACCTCGTGTGTGATATTATAATGTTAATAAATGTCAGACTACCTTTCAAAAATTGCATGTAAAAGTTAACACAGTTGAAGAAACTCCGTAAATTAATAGTAGTTTGGAGTGTTGCTGCATGCATATTAGTATAGGTATATGTATGAATGCATAATACGATTTCTATTCGATAAGCATCATTTAAGTCTTAATTCTTATTTGATAGTGTAGAATAGTTGTCTGGCTACATAATAAGATGATTT
>JAQGAA010002875.1:0-11837 GCA_034696425.1 Isotoma viridis
ATATTCACTAGCGGGTTCGCATGCACAAGGGAAAGCACATCCTTCCTCTCTCGTCTCATCTTTCACAATTATAACCTGGACGATTTGTGTATAACACCTCTAGCATCACGCAAGCTCATCACGCTAATTTTTCATCTAATTTGGAATTATGACAACAGAAAATAATTTTCTTTTCAAGTCACGAATTCAGGCTGTAGTCAGGGTTGAGGTTTCTCGTTTTTTGGCAAGGGTACATTCAATAATTTTCTTCAGGCTTGTACATTCTCTTTATTCAGAGACTTTTTCCACTTGAAATATAAGAAGGCACAAGATTGGGAATATATGGTAAGTTCTTAAAGAAATAAAAATGTGCCTATAGTATTACCCAAACTACTAAACTTGCTTCTTTTTAGAAGTTATTGCAATCTGACTATCTTTAGAGATAGGAGCTATAATAAAGTATTCAATATCATTAAATAAAATCAGATTTTCATTTTCCATCAGTACAAATACAATGTCCACTTTTGCAAACATTTTAACTTAAACATCGATTTGTGTTATATGAAAGATTGTAAAGTCAAATTTACATCTGGCTAGTGTTAACTTTTCACAAGAGAAATATAAACGATGCTCAGATTAGGTGAAGGTTTATTACTTATGTATGCACATAAATTGAAATCTATGCTTCGGATAAAGTAAATCATGTCAACCTTTCACCTCTCTGATGCAGCTCAAACGGAAAGAGTTTTTTCAAGATACATAAAATATACTCATATATTTGCTGACCATTTCATCCACTATGGTTATTGTCCCCGTTAGACAATATAATATCTATTCTACAGTACCAGCATTTTCTAACCATGCTGGTATAAATCTTCATATATCATATTAGCCATATTTATATATGTATGTGGCTTGTGTTCAAATTATCTACTTTAATAAATGGTCATCGAAATTTTTCATGTGTGTAAGTATTCTGTTCTAATACTACAACAACTACAAGTAAGTAGGAAGTTCTTGTATCTTACAAGCTTAGTCTATTTTATGAAAAGTAAATTAATGTCCCTAGGTAGGTATGCCTTTCAAGATATTTATGTGTCAGCTAGTACTTTCACCAAACCAGTACTTTCCCCAGTAAATTCCATTTCTGAGAGAAAAAGACGCATAAATTCCCACAGGAATGGATTCATGTGAACCCCATTAGCTATGATAGGAGGATAAATGCAGAACTAGCTGTGTAACTACATACATAATTCAGAGTATGTTAAAGGCAGTGTGAAGTCGATTGAAGGGATTTAAGGAAATCCAAGAACACAAAGGATAATTTTTTATCCGAATGCAGTAGGAGTAAATTTTCCCGGTTACAAGAAGCCCACGCACAGATTAGTTTTATCAACCTATTGATCGTAGAAAAGAATTTGAGTAACATTATTAGGGACTTTTACAAAAATTAATCCTAAAAGGCCTCTAACACGCCTATGCTATGCACAAAATGGAACAACACATATAACATAAAGATTCTAAAAACTTAGTCCTCAGAAAAATCTCTCTGGTCCAGTTAAATGTGTTTTATGTATATGGTACAGGGAGAAAGTCCACACCACTCTACAAGCCCACAACTACCATCATCATCACTTCCACTTGCTTGAATACATAGCACCATTTTTGTATCACTTGCAAACTTACAACATTACTTAGGTACTAAAGACTTCAACCCAACCGGTAGTTGGAACCTTTTCCCCGTCGCATGGTATAAATGACATTCTGACACAATCAGCATCAGCATCATCTTCAACAAATGTTCAAACATTACAGTTCCATTTTCATTTTCACTAACAACATGCGATCCAATTCCATTTGCATGATGTCGTTTTGTGGACCAGAAACAAGAGTGATATTACAATGAGACTTTTTACGTGTTTTGTTCAAAAGCTATTTGAATATTGTGCTAACCAAAGTGTGTTGATTTTTTTAAGAATGTCTAATAAATCCTAAATTCTGTAAACCTTTTTTTGCGCTCGCAAGTACACTGCATTATGTTTGAGTATCTACTAAAATCTGAGATTTAATACTCCCAAAATAAGTAAATGCTCAAACTATTTCCTATCTAAAAATATTTACTAAAACTGTTCCTATTTAACCCCTCTCAAATAATGCTCCATAATCTCATTAAAATAATACAAAAATAATGTTAAACTACGAAGAAAACAAGAGAGCCGATTACAAGACCGGATATTAAATAAAATTTTAAGTGTGCTGAGATAGATTTCCATGCAAAATGAATCTAGAATGCTAGATTAAGTGTGGCTTGAATATCTGTGTTTTGTATCATATACAAAGGACGGTTGGAGAGGGATGATTTTGTGGGTATTAGGAATTAGGATTAAGCATTTCCGACTCCGAATTATATAGAATGCAAAACTAAATTATACAAAGACATTATATGGTTGTTGGGTGCGTCATAGCATCGTGGAATAAAGAGTGTTCTATTATGCACGGAAAAGCTGCATTAAAAATTCATTAGAAAGAGGATCATATCATACTAGAAAGAGGAGTAGAAGGATGAAGGAGGATGTTCTTCAGGGAAACATGTCGGGTGGCAGGTATGATGATAACTTTCTTCCAATAAATAATACTACGGTCTATATTTCTATGCTTGTTATAAGCTAGGAACTTTTACCAGAATATCCGCTCAGTTTACTTTTATAAGAAATGTTAATTTCCTTCAACTCTACTTAGGTATACATATTAGGTAGTACTTCTATAATAAAAGTACACTTTAATAAAAAAAAAAGTAAGACATTAATGGTAAAAATAGCGATACTAAAACCAGAACAAGTAATTGCAGTTAAAAGTCCATTCAAAGCTACTAAAAGCATTCTGCTACTGGTCCGATAAAATCACATTTATCCCTTGATTTCTTGTGTTTAGAAAGTACAGAGTTCTATTTTTTAACTACCAAATAAAATTCTAGACGCAATATAACTCGTAAGTTTGGTTCACTCCATTAAAAACTAAAAGTTCATAATCGAGTGGTTTTATTGACACAACTACTAGCTAATACTTGTTTCCAAGCTTTGGGAAGGAGCTATTAAAATTTAAAACATTATTTATGATTCATTATATAAATGGTTTGGCTGAAATTGGGGTTTAACTAAAGTCTATAAATCAGCTAAAACAAGTAACATTATCGCTTTGCACCTACTTATTTATTTTGTAAATATATTCTTTAATGTCTAAGTCATTTTTATTTCCTTCAGTTGCTTACAGATTTGAATTCGTTAAGAATAGTAATGTTAATAACACTTAATTCTGAGATAAACGAATCTGAAATCTCATTGTCTTTGAATTTATGTTAATACACAAAATTGGGGAATAGTGATGAACCCCAATAAAATTGAAGTCAACACAAAGATAAAAACAAAATCTGTTTTATGCATAAAATTTACAAGCATTGTAGGAACTCATGCCTATATTAAAAGAGGTATTCATCAGATATCAACAAATAACACAGGAGTACGAAATTACTGGTTTCTTATTCCATGTCAAAAACCATAGATTAGTTCATGCCCTTCAAATAAATCTTTCATTGAATTCTTTGTGTTTGTGACTATATACTAGGTATTACTTTCTCCTTTCATAAACAACCATGAATCGTGTCAGTTGAATAGACCTACTAAAGAATATAAAGCTCAAATGGATAATAAAAGTGAGGAAACTCGAAGATAAAAGGAAAGCTTAGAAGGACAATAGAATAAATAATTCATGCTGGATCATCTATCCCGTAATATTATATTTGTATCACAATCATCATCACAGACTTAGTGTTTCATAACAAGGCACAATACACACAATGGTACTCAGATCACAGAATTGGATGCGCATTGTTGTAATAAATAAGAGACGCTTATAAAATATGAATATGACTAATACTAATAATAATCCTGCCATAAATACTCATTCATAAAACTCAAGAAAGCATCCAATCCAATTTTCAAAAGTTCATTTTGCAATGAAATTATTCCAAAAGGATGCAAAACTCTTGCATTGTCTGGTTAGAATTTGAGTAAAACAATTCTGTCCCTTGTGTTGAGCCGTTATCATCATTTCTTACACCATAAAAAATTATCCCATATCAATCTTACACACTACCATGAAACAGTAGATGGGACATAAAAATTTCTAAAAGACTCAATGAAAACAACGTTATAAAAGATCTTTCTCCTTTCTCTTTCCATTCAGGAGACAACTAGTCATGCACCCAGCTTTCTCTTGTCATTACAACAGGGGTACAGGATACCACCATTGTGTGCACCTTAATATCCCATTCCAATTCTAACCTCCATTTCTCTTATTATTATCCCTAAGTTTAGTACATGTTATGAGTATGCAAATTGAAGACGATGGTTAACTTTCCTAGAGTAACTGGCACTCTCATGTATATCATATTTAGTTCAAAATTCATGAATGGACCCTTGGGGAATAAAACCCAGAGTTGAGTGGAAAAGCTCAAACTCTCCCTAAATTTAGGCCAAGACCTTGCAACACAAAAGGGATGTACGAGATGGAACTAAAAATAGAATGGGTAGAGGATGGATATTATATATTTTCAGCTTAAGCTTAACACACAGAATCTGGATAATAATATAATATCAATTGCAAAACCTACACGCTCTCAGTTTTAACCTTTATATCAAACGTGAAAGCTAGTGAGCCGTGTGGTTACTATTAGCACAATGGGATACTTAGTACAATTTGCGAGAATAGTTAAGTCAATTCATCCAGGTTTTGGTTCAAAATTTCCTTGAACGGATGTAATATTGATGGATCAACCTACACTATTCAATTTTCTAACAATTCTGTCCAATAAATAAGTTTTAGTGTATAATGGAATAAAACCTTCACAGGGAAGCATGCCTAGATTAGGCATTCTGAGAGTTCTTAACAAAGGTAAAAGTTAATGCCACTACTTCCAAATCAGCTATCCAATCCATGACTCCAAATTAACAAAACAAAATAACAAACTAATCATCATTATCATCCAAACCAGACATGTTGTTATATGATGGAACAATACGGATAAATACAGCGATGTTGGCAAAGACAAGAAAACCGATAACTTTTTGCAATCCTTTGGCCAATTGTAATTCAAAGAGAATGTTGATCCATGATTTTAGCCATTTATATCTTTGAGTCAAACTATAGTACGGAGTTCAATGGCAATTGTAGATTGTATATTTCTAACAATAATATGTGTAGCTCAACTAGTAGAAGACAATGTATGATTCGTATATATATATGGTAAAATGTAACAATGCCACAAATCAACATAATCTATAGACTCAAAAGTCGGGCATTTTCCCACACGTCCACCCGCATTACTCTCAATACTTTTGGGTATTTTAACACAAGTATAATTCTTTTTCCCAAAGAGCATATTTATGTATGTCTATCCGATTTTCCCGACAATTTCTACAGCAAGTCTATCCAGACATAGTATCGACCAATTTACAGGGTATAAAGCTAGCCGTTCAATTCAGTGTCACAGTCATGTGTCGGATCCCTGCTGAGTCCTTTGTCTCGGTTGAAGGGTTTTGCATAGCATAGTTCTTTCAGTAGTCACTAGGCAAAGGTCTCGTCTACTCTAGTTCTACTCCTACTGAAAATGCGAATTCGGGGAAAATCCTGGAAATAAACCTTTTCGGCTTTTTCAACCCGAGACTTTTTTCCGATTTGACTTTCTAGAATAAATGGAAACTTTGTCACATCATAAATCGTAAATCGATGAGCATTTTATACTGATGTTCTTCAAAACCTATATAATTTTCATCTCTGAATACGTCCTTTCTATTCAATCTGCAAATAATATTTTTGCACACTGAAACTACATAATTCAGTAAAAGTATTCGTATGTCCTATCTGCTCCAGTATTTAATGAACCTTTTAATTTAACCTATTTAATCCATAGTTGCATACTACCTACTTTATAAAGTCTATTCATTCATATTCCAACAGCCTATTTGTATTTTCAAGGGCTTTTGACACTTTCTCTTGTTTGATTATCATATTATATACATCTCATAATGGCCTTCAATACCCTTGCTTCGTATACATTTATATTTAGCAAACGAAATATCCCATCGATCATGCAGACTTTCACTCTTTCAGTTTCTACTGTGCAAATATTATTATTACGTACCTAAGCCTGTCACAAGCACCCCACGAAGTCTAAGTCTGTATGGAGGACTTTTGTAAATCAAATTAAACTGTCTCTTACGAAAGGACATATATATCCTTTGTTGCATCCGCTTCAATCACCATGTCCATATTTAATAGTGACAATTCAGAAATAATATTACCGACTTATCCTTTAGTTCGAAGTGGTTTATTTTATTGATTAGCCGAATTGTTCCCACTTCGGCTCGACTGTAGGACGGATGATTAATCATTTATTTCTATTCATTACCATCACCATGTTACTCAGCTTGAATTAGCAACATATATATCCTGTTATCCATTGGCTACCCGAGTGGCCTTAATTATTGTTTGTTACATTCTGGGTGATGGTAGTTAGAGCAAGATAGGATTTGTCAGTTCGGGACATCGAGAAAAACAGAATTTGATACTTTAGAAAACTCAACTTCATAGAATAAAGATTTAGAACTATGATTCTTAGAATTTCCCTAAGTTTATTTACATTTGCATTTATAGTTTTTTAAAGATAAACAAGATAAAAGCTGGGCACAAGGTGCCATGTCCTCAGTAGAAGGTTTTTTTTCTATTTCCTTGTTTATTTCTTTTGAAACAAGGTATAAAATACAAAAAACTCTTTTTGATTGAAGACATGGTTAGCATAGTAGCTTGGTGTAGTTTCCCTTGGCCTTGCAAGCTGACTTTCTTTTAGGCAAATTTCTTTTTAGTTTTAACGTGTCTTCTGAATTTCTTGTACATGAAGCTGTGAAAGCTGACTTTGCGCAGAAACTTCACAAAGAAAGTCCAATTCCTTTCTGCATTTATTTTAAAGAGAATCCTCGTCTCTTTCATCTTCTTCTCTTTCGTCTTTCATGCGAAAATTTATTCTCAACTCCCAAAAAGACCTAGAAAAAGCTAAGGTGTACTCTATTCCCCTAGTCTTGAAAACATTTTAGTAAGTAGTGTACATCAAGACATGTAGGTATCCGAGTTGCTGTAATATGTTTTTTGAGCTATGAGCTTTATATAAGCTGTTGACTAGTCTTTGTCTCTTATGTACTATATGTATAGTAGGTTAAGTTGGTAGTCGTCTCACATTCGTGGTAGTCTAGTAACAGAAACTAGGTAGACAAGTAACGAACCTGCCGCATGTACGTATGGAAAAGTGGAGAAAGTGTTTACGATATGAAGTATATACAGTGAATCTATTGAGTATCAAATGAAATCTAATGTCCCACTCAATACATCAGACTATTTATTTTATAAGTTATGTTGTAAACCTTATTTACTTAACCTGATTTGATATTTTTGGAATTGGAATCATTGGCCCGTTCAGTTTGGCTGATTTTTTATGAAAACTAATATTAAGTTTCAAATTAACAACACATATTATGATTTATAATTATAATGTAGTAATATGGAATAAGAGATTTATAGCTCTAGGCAAAAATAAATTAAATATTGAATTGACAGAGATGTTTTAAAATTAAATTAGCTAAAACACTTAATAATGCATTACTCAACAGTTGTTTCCAATCTAAATTGTTTACAACGTTGAAGGATTACATTATTGATTATTCTATATAGTGCCTGTCTCAAATTAAGACTAGGGAGAATTATTGTTTATTTAAGGAGAAATGATAAATGTAAAATACATTGAAATCGACCTATTTTCAAGAAATACTCAAATGAATTATTAACGTTGTTCCAATTTTCCTACCAATCAAAGAACATTCAATTGCCTTACCTTGCAGAAAATTTGAGTGAATGCGTTTTCTCAAAATATACATTCATTAACTTAAAAACGCCCAGTTTATTTTTTATTACAAGTTTTACATTTTAGCCTTTGAATAACAAAACCCGATAAAGTTTTAGGCTCCTACAACGTATTATTTACAATTTGTCGCTCGTTTGGTTAGCTTTAAAATATCCCGATTCTATTAACACCACATTCAGTATTATTCAGTATTTTAATAAAAAAACACACTAACTTAAAAGACACATTTAAACCAAATAAAATCTAAAAAATAACATTATCTTTTAAAACACTCAGCAGTTCCTATCAAGTTAATTGTAGATTCCAATAAATAATTAACCATTTACTTGATTCCACCTAAGATTAATTCAATGACTAGGAAAATACGCAAATTCTTCCTAAAACCAAAGTATTACATGAAAGATAGTAATTAATATGTAGAACAAAGTTAATTAAAACTTACCAAATGGGACATTTTGGAGAGTAGCCAAGATCTATTTTTTTAGATTATAAAACAATTATGTCCTTGTGAAAGGTCCATTAAGTATTACTCAAGAGGGGAGTATATAAAAAAGAGATTTCCTAATCTTTCTTATTAACCCACACTCCATTCCATCAGTATAAAAAGCTACTTTACTCTTCTACATTGTTAAACTTCATGAACAAAATGAGGGTTGCTTAATAATAATAATAGTAATGTCAAGTGATAGCAAGATGGACATTTCGAGTACAAAAGTACAAGTTTAGAAAAGGGAGTTACGAGCATTACCCGGATTTAAGATAATAGAAATAAACGAGAAAATGCTCCTTATTTCTTCAGGACAAATAACAAGTTGCTTTCAAAGTATAAAAAAACTATAGCCAAAGCCAATGGAGTTATATGATGGCACGCGGAACTTGGTAGCGATTTTGTGGTACATAAAGAAAAATTGGAAGGGATTAGCTTTATTGTAACAAAAAACTACTACTTTTTTAAACATCCTCTTTCTCTCTTTAGTAACCCTATATACTCTCTATTTCCCCATACATAGTGTGTATGATGATGATACTCTAGGAAACTTTTATTTTCTAAATTTTTACCAAAGTGTAAAAGAGTTGGAAAAATGTAAGTTTTAAACTACTAAAGTGCGTTCTAGAAGTTTGAATTTTACCAAAGTATATAAAGAGCACATAACTATTTTTGGTTATATAATTAGTGCTTTGAATACAAACGAGTTTTATTAGATTTTTAAGATAAAGTAAAACCCTAGAGAGTATAATATATAGTTAAAACTCTGGTTATAAATGTAAAAACTTCTTTTTTCATAGCCAAAGTTATTTTTTAGGCTTAATTAAGACTATGACTGAAAAAATTCTGTGGCTATTGTTTATAGTTTCTTTTAATCAACTATGACAAAATTTTGTTCAAGTTTGCTAATTGGATTGGAAACTCTACTTTTCAAACATACAACATTTACCTAAGTTACAATAATTCTTTTAAAAATGAGAAAATATTATGAAAATACGGTACAAGAAATAATTTTGCAACTGCTTTAATAACAATCACTCAAGCTAGCCAAAAAGTAGATTTTCCTTCCAGTGACACTCATCACTAGGTCACTAGTGCCAAAACAGCTCCCATATATAGCCATTCCTATGTAGTCCGTACCAAATTTAATAATACAATTCAGTACAGTAATGGGTTTGTACTTGAATACAAAGTAGTGACCTATTGCAGTAATTACATTATTGCATAATACCCTTTAGTAACACATGACAATATTCTACACAAAAGCACAATACACAAGTAGAGCAAACATATAAATAATCTTTGACCAACTTTCTTTTACAAACTTTCTACCTGAATGCCTACCTACGCATGGTAGTGCTAGTGCAACTCGAAGGACGATCAATCGATAAAGTATGATATCTGCTGTCTTTTTATGTATCTTTATTATGATGAATGTACGAGTGTAGTTCGCTTTGTTATTACATAAAAAACAGAGTAGGCTGACTCATGTTTGTGTGTGTTATTTGTATTTCTAATATGATAAGTGATGATGATTATTATTTCGTTTAGGGTTTGACCATGATAAATCTACCTAAGTTACGTTTGCGTCACGCACAAGCTCCCAGAAAGCTATATACTTTTACTTTTTGGGTAATTGTGTGACTGTAACAATCCGTAATCCTTGACCGTTCAGGTTTTACACGTTTTTGTTGGAGTCTGACTAACCAAGTACTTTACACATTATATTATCTTATAAAGCAGAAATTTTTATGAAAAAAACAAACAAAAAACTGTTGTTAAACAAAGCCAACTAATAGCATAAAATGGTTAAAATAATTAGATATTAAATTTGCTACTTGTGTCTATAACAATTTTCTTCTGTTTAAACATTTTCCTTGTAATAACCGAAATAGCATTAATTTCATTTTTCAGTAGGGTAGCACAGAATTTTGTAAATTGGGTTTCTCAAGCTAGAATAAATATTTTATTAGAATCTAGCTCAACTTCATGATATTTTATGCTTTTGATTACAGTTTATGCTTAGCTTTCTCCGTGACTGTTAACAAAAAGGCCAAAATTACAGTATACATCAACATGTTATTTGAAACTATAATATGATTTGATTCTTAACTCTTAGCAAAAGTGGAGAGTAAAAGTGCACACATACTTTTACTCTTTGAACTAAACTCCTACACGTTCCGAAATTATTAACATCTTGTCCGAAAAACTTTCCCCTAAAGGTTTTAATAAAAGTCTGCTACTAGTGACTTCCTCTCCTAGCAAGAACGACCCACTTACTCGTAGAAATGCTTGTCGATTTTACAAATTACCAATTATATTTAGTTTGTTATTTATCAATATTCCACAACCAGTCATGGACTGGTTGAACCTCAATGCAGCCAGTTGATTAATTGCCAATAAAGTCAAGTTATAACTGGTTTCTTTTATTAAATCTCACAAAAGTTTTTGTAGGTTGATATGTTTGTCGTCTCGAGATGTACAAATATGAAACTCGAATCGATGCTTTTAGCGTGAGTATGAAAAATATTTTGTATTTTGTGTACTATGCAGTCTGGTTTATTAATAAGACAAGTCTTTTTAAACAAACTTAAAAAAAATCCATTTTCTGTCTCAAACTGTTGCAATAAAAGCAGCTTGAGCAAACAAAATGTTTTTACCAGCATGTTTGAGCTTAAAGTGTCCATTTCATTAATAAATGGAGCTGTTTGTTTTGGTATCATTTTCTCTGCTTTCACTGATTACTGCTTTAAGCATTTTTTGGTGTTACAGCATGTGAAAAGCAACAGCATCCTGGGCATCTAATTTCGGATAAATCGTATAAGACCAAAATTGGCCCATATTTTATTTGAAACACTGTTGACCGTTCATAATACAAAGTGCACAGGTAAATTTCAAAACTATTAGCTTAGTATTCAAAAGGGACCTTGGTTAAAATTATAGATGCGTTTAAATAAACACTGGATTAAACTTTACAACTACTTATAAATTGACTAATTCGAAACGGTTTAAATAACACATTGATAGAGAAATAGCATTACATACAAAATTTCAACCCAAATCTATGTTAATTCTAAAGGAATTTCAATCAAACACATCTTATCTAAGGTTTCTTGAGTGAGTTAACAATATTAGACGTTAATGAAACATTAGCATCCACACGTTTATGAACAGTTCGAGTACAAGGTGAAAGTTAAAGATATACGAGTTGGCCCATGACCATCACATCACCATCCACCTTCTTACCACCTAATATCATAAGTACAAGAGTACAAGGTAGAATAGGTGATTTCTGTAGCAAAGCAAACAAAAAGTGTTTCCTCTACGTCTTCCGTAATCTATGTTTATGGCCTTTCCTTTCACATTATGGCCAACTATCACAATTAGATACAAAATTTCAAC
>JAQGAA010002876.1:0-11836 GCA_034696425.1 Isotoma viridis
ATTTTTTAATAGAAAAAAATTCATAAAACTTCTGTTGCAAATGGCTTCTTTCGAGAACCTCGGTTCATTCATACTATACAGCAGTTAATTTTTTCTATAAATTAATGTAGACCTTCACTAAACATACTTCATTAAAAATGACCCCAGAGGTTCGAAAAATCTCTGCCTAACCTAGATTTGGAAACAAATTCTATTGAAAAGTCTGCTAATTATAAAGACAATTCCAATAACTCGTCCCAAGGAGAGGGGACACATCTTGAAGCTCCCATGTAAGCTTATGAAAAAGAGTGAGAGGAAAGTGGATAGGGAAAGAATATAGCCACCCCGTCGAACCGGAAGTGTCCCTATGGGAACCAAAAGGGGATCGATTTTTGCCGCATTCAAGACTTTACTTTGCACTCAAACATTTTCATTGAGTGTTTCACCGCCACCACCATCACCACCATCATCATCCTGACAAGATTACTTTCTCTTCTCACTTCTTTGCCATACTATCCGAACCAATTTTCCTTAAAGTGGCAGCCATTCCATAAAATCCATAAAATGTTATGCTCATTGATGAGATGAATATAAAAGGTAGGACATTGAATCGCATTTACATGGATGAAATCCATCAAAACCTTTTACCAATAAAGATAGTCATTTTTCAAGCAAGGATAATACCTTTAAACTACAACACAAGCCTTCAACCTTGCCTGCAGCAGTAATACTACAAAAAACCGACTTATCTTTATAATAGTTATGTTAAAGAGTTCCTTTTTGGAACTTTTTCGTGGAGGACACATGAAAGTCTATTTTTTCTATTCTTGTGTGTCCCTTTCTGCTCCCTTTCTGATGCTTTTAGTACCAGGTATAAAATAAAGTTTACATTGTAAAAGTCATATCTACTACAATTATCTTAAACCTTGACACTAAAAGGGCTGAAAAATATTATAAAATTGAATTAACTATGAATGTACATTCATTTCAATATTAAAATAAATTTTCTTCGATGGCCTAGATAAACAAGTAACCATCCTTGCTATGCCAATGCCAAGTATCAACCGTACTGGCTCCGTTTGCCTACTAAAGCATTCAAAGCATTGTAGCATTAAAGCTAAATTTATGATTACATCACTATTATGGACAGCTTAATCTAGTAATCTAGGACGAAGTAAAATAGAAAGGTCATTATTACTGTCGGCGAGTAATGTAATACGTGTTAACATATTATCCAAGTTGAAAGCATTTTATATATTATATCAAGTTCTACAAGGCAAGGTAATAATATCATGTAATGTGATGTAACTGTGGAGTGTATTAAAAGTAAGTAGGAAGTTAGGAAGGAAAAGGCTGAAGAGTTGAGTGTGGGTGAGTTCATAGTTTACGAAATCAATGGGCAGACGGATATGCATGTAGTGTAGTTTCGGATGTGAGCTTCCCATTTGCATCATTTGCATTTCCTCTCATAGGAAGAAATAATCATTACAAGAGATTTGTTAGCATGTCTTTTCTAAAAACTTATCCTTCGTTATGGTTTCACCAGTTTATAAAAATACCAGTTATATAAGGCAATCCTAGCTGGTAGTGAGTCAGAAAACTAGAACCCTTTACACATTACTCCATACCTTTGTATCGTTTACATGAACTTTCTGCTTGTAAATATACTCTACCTAGCTGGACTTAAAAATAACTATGCCTTTTACCAGTTGACTTTCCCTTGTGTTACTTTAGCATAATTTTATCAGAACTGGTTCATTTTATCTCACAGCACGCAATCTAATCTACTCAAACCTTCTCATGCAATTACCTATAAAGGTACAACACGATGGTTTAGGAATGTCTCTGATTTTTTTATTTACTTCAGGAAAGAGACGAAGAAGGGTATATATATATATATATAAGTTAATGTTTCTTGAATAATGTTCTTCGAAATTTAAAAAAAAAACGTGTTTTCTATAGGAATTAACACTGCTCCTAAAGTAAGCACTAAAATAAGCAAATAACGGCAAACTTTCAGTTGCACAAAAAATAGATTTTGAGTCAGTCAAAACGATTAAATTGATAAATAATCTATAATCTATTATATATATGCAAATATGCAAGAATTACAGGTTTAATCATCATCGTCAAAAGAAGTCAGGATTAAATACTTACAGTATGGAATTAATGAGTTAATTATATTTAAGCTCGGTATGCCTAAAAATACCCTTGTTAATTTCCTCTGAAATCTCAATTTAAAAAAACAGATTAAAGAATAAAAGTTTAAAGAAGATTGAATTTTGGACTAAAGGAAATGATATTGATGGTAGCGGCAAACGACAAGACGGAGGCCTTCCTCTGCGTGTCCGTTCGGGAAGAGAAATTTCCTGAACTCCTTTCCTTTTCTACTTTCTCTCATTATGTGAGTGAGACTTGGACGAAATTACGTCAATCAAGGCTCTATTCACTCGTCGCATCTCACCACCACCAAGTACCACTGTATTGCTCGAATTGCATTACTCCTGCACGAAAGTAACTCGAAGACTTTTAAAAAGTCAGTCTATCATTTCACCAGCTTTCCTTCCACTTGTATAATACATTTTCCCTTTTTCCGTCAGTTGAAGAGTGCAAGAACGGAACTTTTTCATCTTTTGGACAAAAGAGTCATAATGTAACACAAAACAAGTCTGTTGCTTATACTACTCAGCCTCAGCTATTATGGGAGCATAGAGTATGTTACTCTCTTTCACTAATATATAAGGAAGGAACAGCTCTTGATAATCTATTCATTCATTTTACTAAATTGGAGGAAATTTTCTTTTCTCTTGTGTTTCCATATTCCGATTCAGTCTCTTAATGTAATGTAATTAATACAAAAGAAACTCTGTTTCCTCATGAATGCTTTTTGAAAATTTTTTGCAGTTGCTGTAATGGTAATGGTGCAAAAATTTCTCCGAACACACTTGGAAAACGTTAAAAGCTTTATTGATCGGTTTCACGGTAATGTAACTTATGAGCAAAAATTATAAGTTTAAAATTCAAGACGCAAGAACAAGCCGTTAATTTTTATTTAATCGTAAATAGAGAAAATCTTGAAACGAATCGGATTTATGGCTTAAATAATCTTAAGACAAGATAAAATAATTAAATGAATTTAGTATTCAGACACAAATGTCTTCTATTTTGGCCAAATTAATGAAATTCAAGGCTGACGATGAGACTGGCAACGTCAACTATATATAAGATTGCTGGTAACTAAATAGAGTATGTAATTTGAAGAGTAAGCAGATGTCATTCTAATCACATGGATCATGGCTTTATAAAAGGGAGCAAGCAAAGTACAAGCAACATGTCACTAATGCTGTTCATATCTTCAGTTTTAATTAATACAAAGCTGACTCTGTAAGGACAGCAGCATGCTCAAAGGAAGAAAAGTTATGACAAAGTCTCATCCTCATGAAAGCTCATCCTATTAATTACAAATTACTTAGCACATTAATTAACTTCTCATTTCCACACTTGTGACTTGCCTTTTGAATGTTCTTATTAGCATTAACTTATTAGAACAACATATTTACGACAGAGAAACGTCAAGACAAACTTTTGTAATTCATAGAATGTAGTTCTACATTTTCTTCCACTTCTCCTTAATAACCTTTAGCTTATATCGTAAATATGGATGTAAGCATTTGCGTCTTTTTTAAGGACTTTCAACTAAGAAAACCCCATACGACAGCAGCATGTGCGATTCAATATGAACAAAATTGTTCAAGAAAGTGTATGCTTTGTAGTGATGAAGAGAAATGTGAGAATGTGACTTCTAACAATGGGAAAGTATTATTATTATCAGCAAACTCAAGTTGCTTACCAAGTACCCTATGCTTATCTACGCTCGAGTGAGCTCATAATCCACCTTTTATAATGGAAATATTATGAGAATCGTAAAGTGATGATGTTATTACGTATTTCACAACAATATGATGATAGGTTGTAAAATACAGTTTTTTCTAATACACGCAAATATATTCTGAGCACAGAATGTTTAAATATTCATTTGAAAGAATCCTAGAATTAAGTGTACACAATTTGTACCTATATAAAGCAAGAATGGTTCATTATTTTTGTCGTCTAAATTAGCAATATTTCAACTTATGAAAGAAATAACAAGAAAATAAGTAAATGTTTCCGAGAACATAATACTTACTTCAATTTTATACCTACAGTTGACATTATGCGAATTCCAACAGGATGTCCGTCAATCACCACTGACTGAAGTCTAATTAAGCTGTTCAATGTTCAATCATCACTTTCTGCATGAATTAAACAATGTGTAATTATAACAGGAAGGAGAAATTAAGTTCATAGTGTTACCAGTGGCATACAAGGAAATCCTGCAAGATTAGAGTTATATTATGCGTATCGCATTTCTTAAAGCGTGACATTAAAGCTGAAGGATTTGACGTAGGGCTAATTGTGCCTTTATATAGTTTATGGAGATTGGAGATGTAATGGTAATATTAATTGCGAATACAAGCTAAAATCTACGTGAAAATACATTTAGAAATGTAAATTGTGAATTAGCCTGAAACAATTTTAAAATTCAGATGCTTATGATGCTAAAGGAAAAGTTTGCGAAAGTTTACGATGTGAGAACATACAAAAACTAAAAACGACAGTGTTTTCCTTTGCCTTCACGATAAAATACAAGTCTGAGGTACATGATTCCATTTTGACTGATTTTATTGTTTTAATAATTCCAAAAAGCTCTTATCATTTTCCTTGATCAAGATTTTAGATTATGGTGCAATGTAAAAGTTTGGATAATAGTACGTGCATAAACATACGTTAAACTAGTCTCCCTTCAATAACCAGAGGAGAAATATAAAAATACAATCAACAAAACATTACATTTCTCATATTAAACCCAAAGGGAAGTCAAAGGTTGGGGCAAAAGGGGATCGACAAGACACACGAGAAAGTCAAAAGTGGACGAATGACGCGTGTATATATCACGCAACAAACTGATCACTCTTGACAAGTCATAATCAAAAATTTAACCTCATGTATCCAATTTAACCCTTAATAACAAGCCACGAAAGAAAAAAAATAAGATGAAAGAAAGCTTTCAGTCGATTTCAAAACACGTTTATTCAACTCTGACTTTTTCTCTGTATTTATTTCTTTTTCGTAGTAGACACGCAGCCAGATTAATATAAAAGAACGACGAAAAAATTACTTTTACAAACCGCAATCCCCAAAGGATGTAATTTTTTCGCCGGTCACTAACAAGCCATCATTTTATTCGATGTAGTATTTTTATTGAAGCAACGCATTTTAATAATTTTTATATGTATGTTGGTCGTGGTGCTACTCAAAGCAACCTGCTTATTAAAAATATTTTGAGTAATATGACAAAGTCATACTAATCAAAAAAAGCTAATTAGGAAACATAAATCATGAAACCGACATTTAAAAAATGAGCATAATTAACTATTCCGTGACTTGAAGAAACAACAGCCAGTACAATAATAATCCAGCCAGCCCTCCTCTCGCCTCAGTTTGTACAACCCAAAACCTTTAATCTGATGAGTTAATTTCGTTTTTAATGAAATATATACACACTAGTACTTTATTTTTAATTCAACTGAAATGTTATTGCTATAATTTGGATATTTTTAGGCATTTTACTTGGAAGTATTACTGTGCCCCAATAATACTTCCAAATATTGTTTCAAAGTTTCTTCAAAAAAGTTATCTAGTTGACAGTCAAAAGGTCAAAAGAACATTAATGAGAGCACAACATAAAATAGTAGCAATATCAACTTAACTGTTAAAGCAATTCACACGGAAGTGTGGAATAGAGTGTTGTTGAAGTGAGAAAGTCAAGTTTTTTGGTATATGGAGCCCGGTGTGAAGTGTGAATACTGAAAGTTACCTTTTAAATTGAGCTGAAGGGAAAGTAGTTGACAGTCACGTAAATTATATGTATGTATTTTAGAATGAGAATCTATTTTGGGCATGAGAACCACCAACTATCCCACACTACACTTCTCATGTAAACAATCGCATTGTAGCCGTAATAAGTATATCGGTTTTCAATTAAAAAGGGAAGGGTCATTCCGATTATACCCCCTTTCAACCATCTGCTACTTTATACTATGGACTATATAATAACTAAAAGCAGTATGCATGTCATAAGTCATTATTATGGATATTCTGAATTCCTTCGTATTAATTATTAATTTGTATTAATTAATAGTTATGAAATCATACTTAGGTAGCTAATAGTTAGTTGCAGAGACCCATCATATTATTATTCCAACTGTGTTAAATATATTTTAATATAAATGCAGCATATTTGTTTTCAATTAGTTTTGTCCGACTGTAACCAAAACATTTTACTCTGGAAATTATCAAGAGTTTGAGCAGAATAGCAGAAAAGATGTAAGTTCATTGATGCCATGCTCACAGCAGCAGCTAAAATGATACTGAATAGGATTTCCAAAGATCCTTTGCATTCTAAACGCAATTGAGAACCACCCTTTAACCTAAAGTAAACGGACTGATAAAGCTTGGTTCTGATCCTAAAATCTCAACACCCGGGTTCCCTAAATCCCAGCTTGAGTGAAATCTACTGAGCAAAACTGAAACTTTGTTCCCTGGTCTTTTGAGTAAATAACCCGCATAACGGTTAACTCCCCGAGAGATGTTAACTCGCTCCCGATTTTGGAACTGGGCTTCAACCAGTTTACTTATCAAAAATGCTATCATTTCATATGTACAAGACTTTCTCAACTTTCCCTTTACGTACTAGTGATTGTGAGACTCCTGGCTCAGAACAGTAAGAACTTTAGGAAAGCAAACTGTAAGAAGTAACCGGTTTTAACAATATTCCATTCTTAGCTTATACATGAACTTAAAAAGTAAAAGCATGCAAGTCATATTCTGATATCTAAATACATTATTTTCGAGTCAGAAAACAAATGCTTGGTCATAAAACATGAACAATAATAACCTAACACTACTACTATGTTACAACCAGCATAAAATCTACTCTACATGCAATTTATTCAAAAATGATATATATTTCGTATACCACCACGAGATAACCATTTACGATACAATATGTATAAAAGCCTTATAAGATTTCCATTATTTTCATCTTGTAGTAGAATAAAGGGTAATGTGCAAAAAATAGCTAGCATGCAAAACAGAAACACGTCATAAATCACCCGAAAAATGCTTTGAGGCTTTTAATTTATTCTTGGATCTTTTAGATTATTAAGAAAACTGACATTTAACAACTTGGTTGATTACTTTCCACCTTTCAATGATTTGTTGGACTTGTACAGAACAAATCCCACGTAAAGGTACTTTGTATCCGAAATTTAAACTGAAGGTTCAAAACCTTTCCATCAAATCTATTTACAACATATCTCTAATAATGTAACAAATAGTATTATTAGAATATTTCTCTTAAAATGAAGTTGTATACCTAAAATTCCACATTTCAACAACATCAACTTCACTCAAAGGTTTCACCTATTGTTGCAATAGAAAAGGAAACATGCTCAAGGATCTTTCTCATATATACACCGAATGCATACAAAGATACAAAAATATTTAATATGCAACTAAAACGTAATAACTTAAAAGATCATTTAGTTAGATAAGAAACCCTGCCATGAATGATTAATCAGAACAATTATCGAGTTTTGTGTTTGACATGATTTTACTTCACCATTTTACTTCCTAATCAGACATTAAATCAGCAACTCGACTCAAACCCAACCGCAGATTACCTGAGCTGAGCAAGCAGGACACAATAATAACTCACCCTTCTATGTTTTTTTTTTTACCTTTGAACTAAATTAAGGACTCAAAGTGTGTATACAAATTCCCCCTACTAAACCAGCCCAAACCCAACTATATGAAAATAGATCAACATCTATATGTATTAGAATATTATATAGTATTTAAAGATAACAACCAATTCATCTCCGCTCACCCAGAAAGTGAATTTAGATTTAGATGATTAATCATGTTAATAAATTAGCTTGAGTCTAGTAAGTCCCCGTCACCACTGCACTTAATGCAGTATTCTAGTCATGTCCCAGAGGCAAAACCTAAGGAAGAATTCATTTATTTTCATTTCATTTTGACATTTTCCATATTGCCAAGAAACATCAATATCAAATATTATACATTTTGGCTCAACGTTTAGAACATTAATCGCGCATGAATAGTTGATTTTGATGATGAGCTTGACAATGAGATTATTGCATGGATTTATCTCACAATTTAATAAATCCATAATAATATAAAAAGTTTCACCCAATCCATATACACCAATAATAAAATCAGGAATGATCCTTAATCAAGGATACAACCTTTTGTACCTAATTTCAGATTTTGTAGCAAAATGCATTTTTACTTTGTTATTCCTATTACATAAGCTAGTGAGAAGTACCTAGTAAGGATTACAAGTTCTCATTCATAATTCATTGATATAATGTTAAGCGATCAAGAATAGTAGGGAGGGTTGAATAAAGGCAGGCAAGAATTGTTTATGTGATTCAATAGGGTGGCCGTGGCAGCAAGTGGTGATACCGATATGAAACTACTGGTTTAAGTATTCATGACATTCTAGTTTTTTTGTATGTTTTCTATCTCTCATTGTAATATTGATAGCCTGGGAGGTCGAGATCTTGACAGGACGCGTGTTGAACGAGTTTTAGGACCTTTCGTTGCAAATTCATGGAACTGGGCAAAACTAATCGAATCATCGTTCTTTACTACCAATGATCATTTCTGATCATGGGAAACTGTACCAAAAAAGACAGAATAATACTTTTTCTGTTTTTTTCTATTACAACCTCTTCAAAAGCGTCACAGTCATTATCTCCCATTGTTCAATTAATACACCAAAAGATCCAATCCTGAGTCTTATGAATGGGTGCATTTTGATTGAAATATAAATGATTGACCGTATAAAATTTAAAAAAACCAGAAAGAATTTCGAACAAAAAAAGAATTTGAGTGGTGGTGGAATAACTATGAATTAATTTTAAAAGCCATGGTCTATCTATTTCATCATCAAGGAAGTGCACGAGTTAGTTACAATGTATCAAAAGGATAGAAATATCATCAAAACTCTTCCTGACATGAATTTCGAATTCAAAAATTTGCATAAGGTATATACAATATTATACCGATTTCTGAATGCATAAGGTAGTACGAGTCATTTAAATGAATCTAAAAGAATATTTCATCGTGGAATATACATCAGCATCATCATCAACCATCCTAGCCCTTCTTACTGATGCAGAATAGATGGAGAGCAATAAGTCTTTGTCCAAATGCTCATTTTATTTGCATGTAAATTTAACCTTCTACTCAACTCTTGCTCTTTTGAGCAATATTATGTTAGCCTATAGTGTATTTCTCAATGATGATGTTCTTAAGAGTATTACATACAGGCAGACAGATGTGGATTAAAGGAACCGTGAAGAAAATTTTCTTGACAAGTTAAAATGGCTAGCAATAAGTACACATAGACCTAAGCACCGATTGCGGGAATGGCAGTGGCAACTCGCAATAGTGAAAGCCATTTTTCTTACCTTTCACTGGTTTTACTATGAGACGAGATATTACTTGTAGAAGGCCACAAGAGCCACATGGATCCTGGACTTTCACATTAACCCTTATAGACAGTCATAAATTTATTTTAACATAATACCCTCTATATACAGTTACTAAATTATACTCTACCACTAATGTCTTTAGTTACTGCTAGACCCTTTAAAGACTATATTTGGGTCAAGAAAAGGGTCTATTTTCAAAGAAATTTGTTGGATTCTTAAAAGAACCTTATGAGAATTAATTTAAACTAAGCTTTTACAACCATTAGTCAAGTTAGCCGGCTGTTTTCTACCCTTACCAATTTTTATTTACCATATTTATTCAACCTAAAGATTCTAAAGCGACACAGTTCTGCTTATTGTGGTTATATTAAGCTGTTACGAAGATATGGAATCAATTTAGTAAAATAAACACGCTGGACACCCTGCTGCTAAGCTAACCTTAAAAAATATGTTTACTCTTCAGACTTTTTCTCAGTCCAACAGCCCACACAATGTATAAACTTGCTTGAAGAGTTACTTGTACAAATTATGTATCCACTTTCGTTTACTCATATCTTCATCTCAATCTATGTATTTATAGAGGTATATATACACGTAACACATAAATAGACCAAAAAGGCAAACACCTAAAAAGAAAAATGCTCAAGTGAACAATGAATGAGTGGCTATGAATATAAATGGATGATAAGAAAAAAGAAGGGAGTGAAACTTACTCCTTTACACCACGCGATTTCACTATAAAATAAAATCATCCCGATTTTACAACCAAACCGGCATATAATAATATAAATACGTAAGTTTTAACATAATATCCAATTTAATACAACCATCATATTCAGAATACATCCCAACTAAGTTTTTTCTAGTAAATAATAATCATAAAGTAGAGTGACTACTACTGGTGGTAGGAGAAAGTAGAGAGAAATGACAAAGAACATTTTAACTCCTTAGGTATATACATATTATAACCATGTCGAGTAGTATAGAATGATGATAATGACGATAGCTTTTATCCGATGGGGTGCATTGTGACAAAGAGTGCTAAACTATATTAGGGTTAGGATTAAAGGATATTTTGTTACATTGAGTAGTTCTTTTCATTATTATTATTATTAGCAGTGGTAGTAGTAGTTGGTAAGTTGTAAGGAGTATTAAAGCAATAGAGAAAGAAAAGAGAGAAAGAATATGAAGAAGGGCGATAGGGATAGGTTTATAATAGAGTTGAGGGCTGAGCGGAAGAGCTGACGTGAGCCCATTCCCGTCCGGAAGCGAGCCATGCGATGTGATGCGCCCGCCGTCTTCTTCTTCAAACCCATCCTTCCCCGAATTCGGCCCAATTCGGTCCTATCCGAAATAATGATAACCTTACACATCCAAACTTACACACTGTAGGATGAAATGTAGTCAATATATTTTTTATGAATACGTACGTGGTATCAGTATCACAAAGATCCTTTCTTTACTCATCCATACACACCAGAAAGTTATTTAATATCTGTGTCTCTGCCTATCAGTGCTATCATCACTCTCTTTCATTTAACAATACGACATACAACATAAGAAACTTATTCACTTTGTTACTTATGCTTTCTTTGTAATCACTTTCTCTCTTTTGCTTGCAAAGTTTTCACGGATACAAGGCATTTGGCACGTTATCAATGCTCTATTAGATGTTTTTGTAGTACATAACTTTGCAATGTATGAAAACATGTATGAATCTAAATTATTGATTGTTATACAAAGCAAAGGCGTTAAAAACTACTTTCCCTAAGACCAAGCCATTTGATTTTGGTAGATATAGCTGTGGAAGTAATATTTCTTTCTGTCGTGTTGTTTAACAAGATCATATCCGAGATAATGGTATCATTGTTTTCAATTATGATAAAATATGAAGATAGGTTGCCAGAAAAAAGATAGGGCTTCAATAATAATGGAATGCCATTTCTCTGTAAAAATGAAAGTTAAAGGCTTTCCTTTGATTTTTTGGGTAAATTATTATTATATTTTGCAACATTTACAGGAGGATTAATTATAGTTCTGTTAATATACAGAAGCTACATTTAAAACAACTTGAGTTTTCAAGTGACATAAAATTATAAAAGTATGAGCATCTGGTTAGAATCTCTCTCAAGTAGGATGCTAACTTCAAAAAACTATTCTCTGAACAAGGCATTTCAAAATTAAGGCTTTAATAATTCAAGTTGACCTTCTCAAGGGCTTTTAAACTTCTG
>JAQGAA010002877.1:0-11833 GCA_034696425.1 Isotoma viridis
TGCACAAAACATATATTAATTAGAGATCGAATGATATTTGGATTTTATTAGATTTAGTGCGTTGAGTGAGTATAAAAGAATACCAGAAGTAAGACAACTGTGATTCACATAAACCGCAATTGGAATGTTATTCAAGAGTATACACAATTTTAAATTTAAAATAGAAATAAATTTGGTGCCTTCACTTATATACATACATTATATGATAGCTGAATTATTCTCGAACAACCTAGCAGTTTGTTAAAATTCTGATTTGAACGGAAAATAAAAGGATTTTCCATGTTTAGATTTTCCAAAAAATAAACCAAAGTCATAAAATGAAAACAAGTTGATGTTGAATCAATATTGAGAAATATTATCCCATGGCTGTTTTTTAGAATATGTAGAAGGCGTAATAGTTAAGGACGGATCAAAAAAGCCTTCATGACAAATATATTAAGACGATGATCCTATTAGTTGGATAAACAAACAAGCAAAAAAGATGTATTATTCTTTGCAGTCATTCCTCTTGTAAAACCCGTAGCTCTTACTTTCATTTTAGTCAAAGCGAAAGCTTATTTTCTTCGTAAACATACCAAACCTAACTCTAGGGATTACATCTCAGAAGCGATTTGTTGATACTAGCGCATTTTGTAGCTCGTCTTATCTTCAAAACTTGTACTTATAAGTTTTAAAGCAAAGCACTTGCTTGTTGCTTCAAGGTAATAAATGCCAAGAAATTGCAACTTGTATCCTCTCTCTAACAGGTATGCTGTAGATGTGTACCAAATACAATATTTAGAATTGTTGCTCATTTCGAAAATTAAATAATTTCAGAAACGCATTCGAAATAACTTTACTTCAGAATAAATCAGCCCTTTGGGAAAACAGCAAAATACCATAGATTGCAGGCAGACTCCAACAAAAAAGCGAAAGCTTGAAAAATCGGATGAAAAATGTAATATAAATGAGTGGCTTAAAGTAGGTAAATTTAGGTTCATGAAACTGGCCAGTGAACACAACAAGACACTGTACCAAAGTAAAGTTCGTAATGAAAGCCCATAGTTTTTTGTTTCTTGAGCTAATCCTAGATAATACTTAATTGAGGCAATAGTGATGATAACAATGATAAGACATGATTAAGGTACAAGTCCTCTGACATGATCATCAAGGGTGGTCCAGTCTACATGTCACTTCGTTTTCTCGCCAAATCCAATAGAATTTAAGTTCTCCTCACCCAAAACAAAAGTTGTCTTCAATTCTTCTGACACGTCTTTAAATCCCTTTCATACATCCCATCTAAATCCACATCACGATCCAAACTCACGTTGACAATGAATGTACGAGCTACACCCTTCCAAAAGTATGATAGTGTTTTACCCCAGACAATCTCAAAACCATCGTCATCCTGAAATTAGCAATGGACTAAAACCCATTCCCGAGTGTGGTTAATACAAGCAATAAAGTAGCATTATAATGCAATACTTATTGCAAATTGCAACAAATTCTCCTTGCATTTCATGCACCAACTTTTATCCTCATTTTGTATCTCGTATTACTACTATACACCCGCTTGAAACTGATTAGTCACAGCGGGTTTCACATCGCGTTGCAGACAACAGCTTATCTATCAACCCTTATTTAAGGATTAAGGAACCTTGATAATATGGACCTACAAATATTTATAAGGCTTCTTAATAACCCCATATTCCAATGTGAGAGCTTATTTAAACTACGGATAAACTCTTTAGTCAAAGGGGTATGAGAAATAAACCTCAGTAATAAATTCTTATTCACAGATTCGGTTCGCTGCAGATGAGTACCATCGGATCAACACTAAAACCTAAGATCCTCTTCAGACCTAACCTACATACAATAAATGGGGGAAATTAGTGCAAGTTTGTATTCATTCGATGGGTTTATTAGAGGGGAAAATTCATCTTAACGTTACATCACCTAAAACCAAATAGCCGGTCATTTCGAGAATACTAATGCGGAAGCCAAGCCAATCCAAAGGGATTTCTCTCATAAACACCGGTAGTAAAATTTTAAACTGACTGATCTGTCTCTTATTTCTTGTCTTTTTTGCCTTTTTATGTTCTTTCACCATAAAATCTATACTTCAATCTCACTCTGTCTTTCTGTATCATCCCCCTAAAAAAGTCAAACATTCGGGGAACTAAAGGAAACTTAAAAAAGAACCGCAATAAAGATTCCGAATGATCAATCTCAAATCTAAACAAATAGGAAACTTAACTTTGGGTTTGTTACGCTTAAGCTTGAAACCAAATGTATAATGTTCATTCAATGAATGTAGGCATCTTTTATCTTTTTATTTTAACCCGACCCTCCCCGATTTTCATGTAAGGACTCACAGTAAATACATAAGCTAGGTCTGCCTAATCTCTGATTTTTTGCCAAAGCACAACTAAGAGACACATGCAAAGGAAGACAGATGAAGATGAAACAGCGGATGCTGGTTATTGCTCTTTTAAACATACTTCCTCTAATTGGTTCATCATTCAACGTTTTGAATAATTTGTTGCCTGGAATTTCACTACCACTACTACTGAAACAGAAATACAGTTTAACTTAACTCTTAGGTATATATACCAAAATTTATTGAAAATAAAAAACACTTTCATCTTCAAACCTCTCTCAAGGGTTTTAAACATCTCCTTCTCTCTCCCTTTTTTATAATCCTCCACTTTCATTTAAAGGTTTTCCACTTCACACAGTCAGCAAAAAAATATTATAAAGCAATGTTTGTATCCTAGTAAAAAAAATATATATCTAAAGAGTCAGATTTATCCAATAATGCACACGAGCGGCTTTCAAGTAATTCTGTTAGGTTAAAATGTTTACTCAGTTTTATATTTTTATGAAGCTTCTTTGCATTAGTGAATGCGTTGTTGTGTAACTTTACCTGGTATAAAAAGTTATATAAAACTCATCTCGGCTTTCAAAAAACTTTTCATTGAAATTTTGAGAAGCGTGCCTTCTCCTAATGTTTGATGTGTACAATGTAAATCAGATTATGTTATTTTGCATCTGTAAATATTACTTGAGCTTTAGTAGCCACAACTAACAGGAGCTTTGTGATTTAAAACTTATGTATACACATTATATTATTTATTAGATGGTTGTATAGTTTAGGTATTTTCTACTTTATTTTTTTTTCAGCTAAAAGGGTGAAAACTTACTTCATCATTAAATTTATAATCACATAAAAAAAGAGTTGGCTTTATTGATTTTCTTAGTATATACTAAACTACCATTTCATTGTTATAATTTATCCATTATTGCTTGGCAGTGCTTAAGATGAAGCTTTCTATAATAAGAGTGTAGGCGAACTGGGTCTAATTTTAGTTGGGACAATCAACCCTGTACGAGTGAGTTTCGGAATGGAGAAAAAGGATTGGATTGAAGTTTTAGAAATTCATCATAAAATTTGAGGAACACTTTGGACATCCCAGCTGTTGAATTGTGAAGACCACAAGTGTTTCAATGTTTTCATCTTGTGTTGGATAAGTGCATTTGAGATCTATTCAATTCTCTTTCTCGCACTCACAAATGCAACCATTTCATTTCTTCAACTCATCCTCTTCTTCTTGGCATTCAATTCAGCTTCGCGTGCTTCTTTTGCACAACGACGAAGGAACAGAAGAAAGACGACAGTTTCAAGTCTCGAGAGAATGTGTCCAAATGCTTCCCTCGTCGACTTTACATGAATATCTTAGTGGATCAAGATGGCTTTAAAGAGTCAAAACATTGTGGCCATAGTCGCCTGTCATCTTTCAAAACACCCATTTATTTCAGTCGGCACCTTCTTGTGTCTTTTACTATTTCTTTACGTACTTGTTAAGCAACATTTTCATATTCGCATGGAATATCTTTAGTTCTGCTTAAAACTTTATAGTTAAAATACAAATTTCCAACTTGGTCTTGATATGGTTAAAATATCTGCTATAAGTACATATATGGTAAATGGTATGGGTAACATTTGAAATGTTATAGTAGATGAATTTTGTAGTACACATTTTAAGCGAAACAGTATGTCTCCTGAATGAATTTATTTTCTACTCCAAAATCCTAGGTTCCAATAAGTACTATCATAAAAAATTAAAAACTCGAGTTAGTCCATCTCAATTTTTTATCATATAATGGACCAATGCATGGTCAATGGTAGCTTCCAATGATTGTTTTTCAAAAAATTATGAAATTGAAACTGTATTTAATTGTTTGCCACGCAAGTAATTAGAAATAAACTACAGGAGCTAGTGGCATTGGACGGTTTATTGGCATTTAACACACTTTGTTACAATTATAACAAATAGTAATTCACATGCTGGATACAGGTTGACGCAACGCTACCAATGTAAATAATATTATTACAATACAATCGCATAAAAGTTGAACCTTTGAAGGTTTTTTTTAACCACAGGAACTAATTACTTATACTGACTTTTTTGACTCCCGACTAATGACTTTTTTATCGTTAGGCCTCTAAAATTCACTCCCGAATATTTCAAAATGCTGAAACAATTAAGTCTTTCACAGCATGATGGAAAAGTTAAATGCACGTTTAATGCAAAGTGTAATGAAAAATAAAAGATACATAGTGGGGATATTGAGAGTTGGTATTGGAACATTGGAAGTCAAGCTACTTTTATTCGAAAAAGTGTCTCATCTGTACCAAGCATTAGCTAGTTCAAGAAAGACGCAGAGAATGCAACAGCCGCGATGTCAGTGATAAATCTCCATATGCTAATAATGCATTATTGGATCAAAACAGTTTTAAAACCTGACATTGATTTACGGAGCTCATAAAAGATTTGTGCGGCTCTTATGTTGCCTTATTGAAGTGCTTACTATTCTTTTCTCGTAGAGCCACTTTCACAAAATCAAATATCTAGCACAACCAAACCAAGAAATAGATGAGCTTAAGAAAAGTCTCAGTTTATTGAAAAATAATAAATTTAAATATGACGTAAGTACAATTTTTTACAATCGACATCCCTTGGTTCAGTCAAGTAGTTCATATAGACTTACGAAGGTGAGAGGAGCTTTCATGTATGTTTCCGGCTGAAGACAGGAAATTGTTTTTGGTAGGCGATTGAATTTAAATTCGAATCTTGGCAACGTCATTATGTCACTGAGGAAACGAATTTCATTTTCATTTAATCCGGCAACTAATCTGAAATGATTTTTATTTGAAAAGTAAAATAGCTTTTTTTATTCAAGTGCTTATTAAAAAAACAATCGATATTCTCTTACGACACAGGTAATTTAATTTCGTGTGCAACTTACCGAAAGTAAACTTTCAATTAAAAGTTATACATTTTAGGTTATTTTTTTATTTCGTTACAATTCATCATCACTTAGGGCTGGGCATATACGATTAGGAACAGTATATCATAATATGCATTGATAATCAGAAGATCAAAAAATTTCTAAGAAGACGATCGAGATCTTCAGTGCAAGGTTGATGTCAGAAAATCACAGCGAGTATCTACGATGACATAGCTAAGTTTGGCAGCTTACAAACTTTCAGCCAGTAAGCAAGTAAACCCCATGTTGCACTTAACCTGCTTACAATTTAAATGACTTTTATTTTTAGAAACTAATTTTAATTCCAGGGAGTTTTTTTATTATGCGTAAAACAATATGTCTGTGCATGCATATGGTTATTTAGAGTTTTACAGTTGTGATAAATCTCATACAAAATTTTGATTGGGATGAAATGGTTAAAAATATTACTGCAATAGTTTAGAAACATGTATCTGATGTTCTTAAATATATTATATCCTCAATATATTTTATTCTTTACAGAAGTTTCCCGTTTACCATCAACATATCAACAATCTTGTGAATTCCATTCCCTGTTAATTTCCTAGTTCGTCTTTGAAAAATGTAGGTTTATTTGAGTTTATTTATCTATCATGTTGCAGGTCGTAGTATCGCAAATAATTTTTTTTTTCATTTTGAAATGAAGATTTTTAACCATGGCCCCTACAAAAAAGACCGATGCTGAAAAAGCAATTGAATTAATCAAAAGGGACAAGCCAAAAATGTCTAGTGACCCAAATATTACACCACCAGTAATAAGTCAACCACCTTTACTACCAGATACAAGACTTCCACATTCACTACCAGATACAAGACTTCCACATTCACTACCAGATGCAAGACTTCCACATTCACTACCAGATACAAGACTTCCACATTCACTACCAGAGACAATCAATCGAAAGCCGCGTGTACCTACACATTTCGTAGAGCGTATATTTAGACGACCAAAACCGTTAAAAAAATCAGAATTGTCAGACGGATTTAAACCAAAATTTGTGCCTGACGTTGCAAAAGTTAAGAAACTAATAGAAAAGAGAGAACCAAGGGACTCTGAAGGAAATTATATCACCTCTCCTCCAAAAAAAAGCCACGATTTTGTAAATGAGTATATGAAGAGTTTTCGGTACTTGCAATATCCATTGTTAATTTTCGGACGATGGCCACTAACCACTGAGAAAGCTGATGATGAGCTCCCTTACTATACCTGGAAAAAATATAGCTGGAACTCGATCTATTTTTTAGTCGTGTCAGTTTTGACTGTGATGGCATGGATAGCTTCCATCATTAACATTTACCAAATATTCATGGTCCAATACTACAGCCCGCTTACAAGAACAGATACACAGATTCTTGAGCAAGCTTTATTTGAAAGGCACACAGTATTTATGATGATGATGCTACTTCACCAAACTTTGAATGTGATCATAACATTTTTGATGTATCAAAGAAAAGAAGAATATGAAGAGCTTTTTACAAGAAGTATTCAGTTTACAGTTCGGTCAAGACTTAAATTGATAGAGGATAATTATTTTGAAGTTATCGCATTTGTGGTTTTGTTTTCCGTGGCTTTGGTAATTTTAATAATCATCGGAATTCTTTGGCCATGTGCAACTACTAAAGGTAACTGAATAAATTTTATATTATCTGTTGAATGTATTCGTTTCGAAATCCTCATCTAATTTACAAATCTAAAACTATAATGCTTTTTGTAGGAGCTCCAACAGTCATGTCTATAATGATTTTCCGGTGGTTCCTTCCAAGTGGCTATTTAAAAAAAGGGTATCCTGGATCAGGATTGGAGATTTGTCTGAAAATTATTGGATTCTTTACCATGTTATTGATATTCATCCTTGCGTACCTTTATCTTCTTGTGTTCCTCTGGCTCATGAGGCTTTACAGAAATGGATGGGTCGGATGGAATCAGCGGGCCCATGCTTGCGTATGCCGTGGGGATACAATGGCGACTGTAAAGGCTCGAACCACTTATGAACTTCTATTTGAAGATAATTGTGATTTACAGAAGTTAACAAGACTTCTTAATTACGTATACGATTTCATCCTTGAATTCTATCTTTTTCTATTTACCTTTCTGATTTGCTATGAGGCCCATTTAGCAATCACAACTGGTAAAGATGAAACCTACAAGATTACAAAATTTGACGCAGGGAACTATTTCGTGAGGCCTAGAGACTACATACCTGCGTGTATATTAACTATTTTGTTCTTCGTTTATATTTCTTTACTTATGTGGGCATGTTGCTGGTTTGAAGATGATGCTATGAATGGATACAACATTATGAGAAGAAAAGTATTTATGGACGGATTACAATCAGACGTCCAGGTGTTTTTTTGCATGAGTCTACTTCAGGCGTACAATGGACCTACAAAAATAAGAATAGAAGCTGGAGACTATGTGAATCTCGAGCGGTCAAACATTCTTGTAATGTGGTCTCTGATAGCTACCATGATACTTGTGATCTACCAGGTGGATACGAATTATGATATGAATACTGTACATTACTCTGACGCAAGAAAAGTAATTGGTGAATTCCTTACTCCTTTTGAATCTCTACCTGCTGATCATTGGCTCATACATAATTTGACCGCTGGACATGTATACAAGACTAAATATATTAGATAATTATTATTTCATAATTTGTAAAGCAAAACGTTCCTTCAGTTTTGTGGACGCTAATACTAATTACTGTACCAAGTTTCAATACTCATTAATTTACCGTTGAAGTCAATAAAAGTAGCTCTAAAGGTAATAGCTTTCAGCAATGCTAAATTAAAAGCATATAGAGTATGAATTAAATTTTGAAATTTGTCTCTACGACATAATATATTTGAAATTTATTTGTTCGTTTAATATAAATCAAATAATAATTATGTATTCTGCAAGAGAGAACTACTTAATATATTTAATTCGACTATTTGACTTAGCACGCAGTTTGCAACTTTTTGGAGTTTTTTTTTAGATATTTTATTACTATGAACAAATTATAATTATCTAAAAGTATCAAAAATAAAATATTCAATCTTTCATCATCCTAATAGTGTTTACAATTCTAAGAAAAACACTCAAGTTCCAATATCAAATTCATTTCTATCACGCCACTTCAACGTATCTACTTTAGCAACCTTTCACATCACGTCTCACTCCACTCAGCACTATAATATCCGATTCTACTCTGTATATTTTGAAAACAGTTGGTAAAAAGAGGGGCATTGCATGATATCAGTCGAAGATCTTGAAAACCAAACCAAACGAATTCTATAATATTTTACTTAAGATGGTTTATATTTTTTCATAAAGGCGATGGTGTAGCTTTGTATATATTTGAAGAGAAGGATCACAGCTTTCGTTCTTCACCCGTCTGTATATTCATCCTTTCTCCAAAACCAGCAAGACAAAATTTGCTTGGAATGGAAGAGAAATGTGAATTTTTGTCACCAAGTCTCAGGGGCCTACTCGTAGTCACTACTTGGTTGAAATGAAATGAAATGAGAAAAAGGGAGAGTGGAGACCTTGTCGATGTCTGGGGAAGTCCATGTCTCCACTTATACGGTCATGTGGTATCCCTACTTCTTCAATAAGATGTGATTGCCTTGAAGTTATCAGTATCAGAAGGAAGAGAGTTGGGGCATGACACAAGGCAACATAGACATGATACTGGCAAAGGTGTATCTACCTTTAACATCACTAATGCTCATCTTCAGAGATAACTGAACTCCCTTTGAGGCATCTTTTACTTCACCATCGTTATTCACAAACAACAGGAGAAACGGTACACAAATTTAGATTTTGAGATACAAGTTTGAGGTATAGAGCAAAGACATAATATAATCCTCCGTATTTTCCTTTCATACAGCCAAAGTGCTTCCGTCCCAACCATTTTAATCTCTTTAGCTCTTCTGCTTACTTGTATCTTGCATGTAAACTTTGTACTTATTAAGCAAAAAATATAGAAATTAGTTTAGAGGAAAAGCTTTTTACTTATAAGCAAAAGTTGTAAGTTCGAGTTTTCATTTTAAAAAAGAACACGCTACTTGCTATGTGATTGTATGTCAGTATCAAGTTTACTGTTTTTAATTTCATTCGCTCTGATGAGTCGTGTCCAAGAAGACTTTTATCTAACCAATCTGTCTGTTTTCCTACTTTTCTTCTTCCTACCATACAGTAATTTAGTTAAATTTTCAATTCGGGTATAAACCAGGAAGACGGAAAGCGAAGGAATACAGGAAGTAGTATTATGTAAGAAAGTAAATAGAGAAAGCAAGTTGCTCCCTCCTTGTGTCTATCTCGCTTTAGGTTTGGCAATGATAATAGATTAGTTTGTGTATGTTATGTTATAATGTAAATGCACCCATCTCTTTTGTTCTCCCTCTGCTCTAAGAATTTCTGTGATAGAAAGTAAAGCTGATGTAGAAAGGAGTCTTTATATTATAATGTGAAGATATTTATTATTTTCATTCTGAAACAACTTTCGGAAGTAGACGAGTGACAGGTCCCCAATTTCCTTTTGGGGCGCCAGCAGACAGTGTCTTGAGTTTTGAGACTGCATAAATGAAAATCCTACTTCCTTTTGGAAATTTTAATAAAAATCTGGATCTCAGAAGGGTGCATTTCCACAGTAGTCTTTTCCATCTTATCAAAACCGGCTACTAAAGCAAAACGGGTTTAACTTCATTGAAATTTGCGATACAAGCCATTCCTTGCTTAAGCAAATTATATTATAATGAAACAAATAATAATACATTTGCTTTGAATGAACAATTTAATAAAACGAAAAAAATATTGCACCTTTTAATGGTATAAATCTTGTACAAATATTTACCAGTTAACAGTTGTAAATTCAAAGAAATGCAAATATCTTAAAGCATTTTTTGTTCTTTTTAAGCGGTGTCTAGACACCTTACAAGAAAAATGCTAGCAGAAGAACCATATGACTTTTCACTTGGTTCATTTGCTTCAAAAATAATATTCCACACAACACATAAAATCCCTACAGGCATATCTCATAGTATAAAAGCAACTGTAATAAAAATTGGAAATCTCTGCCATCAAATTAAAAGGAAAGCATAAGAGAAAAGGGTGACAAGGAAGGAAAAGTAAATATCATTTGGAGGAAGCAACAGTTCTGCAGGATTTTCTTAGCTACTGGTATTCTATTACTTTATACAATGATCCATTTTTGATTTGAAAGAGACAGCCAAAACAGAGGGAATTTAAGGTTGATGGTAGTCACCCATATAGAATAAGCTTAAGAATAAGGGTGAGGGGTGGAAGTGAAAGTTCCTGCTAGCACATTATACTATAATAATACGTCCACCTAAAGCTTTCTTAGACAGTAGTAGTTTCTACGGAACTCTTTATTTCTATCCAGTGTGTTTTCTTGTGCCAAAATAATACAATGACTCCTTTCAGATGATAGGTGGAGGGTTAAACCTAACATGATATTATAAAGACCGAAAAGGATCAAAATATCTGAAAGCGGGTATATGATCTGGCAAGAGATCGTTGAAATGAGAAAATCTAAAATCCCAAGATGAAGGGGAAAATCTAAGGATTACAATTGCACGAATATATAGAAAGAATAAAGAAGATCTAACAGTTTTGAAGTCAGATACTACTTCAATTTCTTTCCAAATCTCTACTGTGGATAAAGTAACTACAAATACGCACTTAGAGCACGCACAAATGATACACCCCATATGGAGAAAGTTAAAGGCCTTCCGGTTTTTTATATGTGAAACGTGACAATATGGAATGAAAGTAGTCGGTTTAGGAAATGAAGAAAAGAATAAGCATACAGATATAAAAAGATTTGATATATATATAAAGTGCAATATTTATTGAAGCATTTGGGATAGCAGGGATACGATTTCATTATTGTTATACAGCCATTATATTTCAAAATGATGTGTAATGTGTAACTAATGTTATGTTTCTAATGCCTATTTTTGTAATATTCCTCTAAATCGAAAAATGAGTAGGTTGAATGGGGGTTTTCTCACAATTGTATTCGAATCACGTTCAATCACAAATTCTTCCACCTTATTTTCACTTGTCTCCCTAAATTACTTTGGTTTAAAAAGTGAAGGATTTAAAACCACTACTAAACTAAGGATAAGTAACTTCTCGCTTTGAGTCTGGGTAAGGGACACAAATAAGCTTTAAATTCAACTTATTTGTAATGCTTCGATAATTTGGAAACGTTATCACCTACAAAACAATAAGGACTATTGTAACTTTGTGACGATAAAGGATATATTCATAAAATAGGATATCAATGCAAAGCAAATATTTTCAATCGCAATTTTAAATGTTTGTTAAAGTTAAGTAAAAGGTAAATTTAAAAGGTTACTGAGTATTCTCATTATAAATTCTAAAATGTACATAATTTCAAAATTTTTAATACGGACAACACTTTAAAAATAATATTTTTCCGATTTTACAAGATTTCCAATGGATTTCCTTTGCAAACGAGTGTCTCAAGCT
>JAQGAA010002878.1:0-11831 GCA_034696425.1 Isotoma viridis
CCCATTCACTTTCATAAGATTCAAAACACATCAAAGTTTTCTCTTGTTGATTTATATACCTAATTTTTTACACCCACACTCGGCTCCTACTTCTTTACTGCTAAGGGTTAAATCTATATACGTATCAGTCATAAGTTGATAACGTAATAAAAATATCCTTGACATATCATCTTAAGAGAGAAAATGCAGAAGAGCGAAATCATAAAAGGAAGAGTTACTGTTGTTACTCCACCACCACCACCACTGCTACTATAGCATCACAATCATCATCATCTTCACCACAGTAAAGTAAAAGGATTGATGGTGAAAGTCTTCTTTTTTTGGTCTTTTTCTTTAGGAATGAAAGGGTGCAAAGGTATTTCTTTATTCTTTTCTTATAAAGAAAAAATGTTTTTTGATCCCTACGGGTATCTTTCTCAGAACGGAAAAAATGATACCCGGATTCAGGTTTTTCTTATTTTTTTCTGATGCTTCCACACCAACCACCATCATCACCTAGATCCCATCATCAAGCTTCGCCGTTTTATCCGGGCATTTTCCCTCTAGCTCTCTAACTCTCAAAGAGTGTGCTTTTTAAGCTTTTCTCTATTTATCTTCTCAGTCAGAGTTTTTAATTCAGAAATCTTGTGTTGAATTATTTTTTGTTTCAATAATTCCTCTTCAGTAAAAAGGAAGTTTTATTAATTGGGAATTGATTGAAGCTTAATCACTAAAGCGATAAATACCCGGAGTTGAGGGTAATTATTTAAAAATACCTGTTGTATCAGTAGAATTTTTGTAAGTGTGTATAATAGAAAATTTCGAAAATAATTCGAGTTTATTAAATAGAATTACAATATCCCTTAATATGTGTTTTAGTTTAGTCCTAACGCTATTTTTCTGCATTTCATGAAACCTTAGCAGCTTAACATATGTTTTTTATTAACTTAACAGCTGATTAATTTCTGCAATGTAAAAATATTTATTATTCAATAATGTTAGGTCTCATTTACATTCAGTTGCTTGTCGCATGTCTCCATTATATTGTATATCAAATCCCAAGCTTTAGTTTCAAAATTTTCCAAGAAAACAGAAAAGCCATCTAAACAATGCAGGTAATACCTAACAAATTGTCTACAGTACAAATATGACGTTTACTTTTGATAAACGCTTGTTTCACGAAACACGATACGCCACATCGGCACATGCAATGTATCTACCCAAAAAGGTTCACCTTGACCAACACGAGCTTTCCTTTCTTATCTTTAGTGCCATTTACCATACACCACCTATAATTTAAGCTTATTGTCCAATCATATCCTCCTCCCATTGACCTTCAAGTCCAAACCTGCTATCAACTTTGACATGAATTCTATCATTACTTGTGATGACACTTGCAAAGACAACCATAGGACTTATGGATGGTACATACTCACAATTCAAGAAACTGATGCTATACATACTGTCCCGTACCTAAGAGGTACAACAAGACACGATCGCTCTTCTTCTTTTACTTTCTCTCTACACATTTCTTTTGTCGGCATTTTTCTTCAAGGTTTTTTTTTACTTTATACTTTATGATATCTTTGTCTTGTCTATTTATTTATATATAAAGTATTGAAATAGTAAAGAAAGAGAGATGATAACGGGTTAGCCTTTTTTCGGTTTTTACCTTTTGGCATCATAAAAAATAGTATATGCATAACGCAAAGCAAACAAACAAGAGTTAAAAAGATCTAAGAAAGCTTCCTGCTGCTCGATTTAGGCTTGGTTTGGCTGCTGTGGGCTCTTTCCTTTCTTGAGAAGTTTGAAAGGTTTTTTTCTGGTATTTTTATATATGTTTTTTATATAACCCTTTTTTGATTTGATCTGATATGATAAGAAGAGTTTTGTTGGACGTGATGTAATGTTATGTGAGGATCTAATGTAATGTTATGTGTGGAGGAGGATGGATATTTGTGGAGTGTGAGGGCATCATCAAATTTGTATTTATTTGTGTTTGGGTTTATAAACATACATGAGATATGGGTTATGAGTAAAAGACTTCTGAGAAAAATGATGTCTTTTTAACAAAGATCAAAACGTGTCCTTTGCTTTGGTTAAAGGAATAAACTGTATATTTTTTACTTGAGTACGTGATCTATGTCTTTGAAGTTTGTTTTAAATTAGATGTGTTTGTGTATGATTTCAAGATTGCTTTTAAGTTGGGAGAAAAAATGGGACAGATTAGGCAGTGTTTTAGGTTTTGGACTTTTTGTTGACTTGAGAGGAAAGGAATAAATTAGGTCAGAGTAGGGGTAATCTAATGTGAAATTATTTGTTTAGATGGGAGGAAATGTGTTTTTTGGGGGTTTTTGTTAAGTTTTTAGAGTTTTGGATAAAATGTGGGATTAAAATTGAAGTATTTTTTAAAATTTGATGGTAAAATAGAGTTTTTAAATGTTTTTTCATGATGCTTTGTTTGTAGACAGGGAAGTATCTAATTGTTTGAGATTCGAGATAGAACATACTTTTTTAAGGATAGAAGTAGCTAAGCTTATTAAAAAGAACATGGACAAGTAATTTCCAAAAGTTTATTAATAAGCTAAAAAAAAGTTTATTAATGTCTAAGTGTAAAACCCTTATAGTTCATCAGTTCAGTAATCACATACTGTGTAATTATTGGTATTAAAAGGTTAGTTTATTATTACTGTTTACATACTGTTTTAAACCCGGATTTGCTCATTTTAATTATTAATACTAATAAAGTTTACATGCAAGGTAGTTATGGATCTAATTACTATGTCATCTATAGTACAATTTTTTTCCTACGTAGACTGTATACCGCAAACTGTATAAATAAATCTCTGGGTATATTGTTTTGCCCTTTGCATTTAGTCGGATTTGAACTTGTTATTTAGAATTCAAAGCTGTTTCCAAATGGGAAGTCAAGTTTTACTTCGTAAAAATAGTTGCAAGGCAGCTATAAAGTTTTCAACTCGTACCTACTAATTAGTACAATTGGAAACTGAATTGTTAAAAACAAAGTAATTAATCAATAATTATAAGAGTCTTTTGAAGACTGAAAACAATATAAGGAACTGTTTTTTAAGAGAATAATTACAACTGTCATTTTAGTAAAGGGTTCATAATATTGATTTCTCAATTGTGGCAGAATTTTTTCATAAGAGTAATTTTAAAAAACCGAATACTGGTGAATAATACACTTTTTTCAAGTGTTTAGAACCCACAAAGCCAAAATCAACAAAATGCTATTTTCTAAAATTTCTGATTTACAATCAGAAAACATTTCTCGTTCCACTATCAACTATAGAAAGGAGACTATGGTTCTGAACTGTTTGCCTTGAGCAAATACTTTAAAATATTTAAACAGAATAAACCACAGAAGATTATATCGACCACAAAAATATTTTTTGTTGTTGCGAACTATTGAGTCGCAGTAGAAAATACATATATGCTCTTTTTTGCTCCAAGGAGAATTGAAGCATTCATGCAAATTGACGAAATATCTTTCACAAGGAAAGAAACTAGGTTACAAAAGAAGAAAACTGTATCGAAAGAAAGCATGTGGTTTGCTCTATTTGTTTTGAGACACACAGGTTGATTTTCAAAAATTTGAGATACACTTTAAATCATATTTAGGGTTTTGTCCCATGGGTCGATTCTGATTCTTTTGGTTGTGGAAAGAAAGGATCATCTTAGAAAGAAATCTGGGAATTTGTTGAAAAGAGACAAGGCCATTTTTTTAGTTTGGAAGAAATCCCGGAATGTCTAACTCTACCCAATGTAGGTATTTTTGTATACTTGTAAAGTGCGGACTGACACGAGATGAGATACATTCTTGTGAAATTTATCCCATTCGTATTCAATTTTGTATGATTCCCAGAGATATGAATGAGATGAGAAGGCATGCGTATATTTATATGAGTTTGGAAGAGAGATAGCATTTCTAGTGTGATGATTTTATATGGAGCTTGTACCTTGGTACGATGCATGAATAGGAAATTTAATAAAAAGAAATAAGCAGAGGCAGTTTCTCTCTCTTGTTCGTTTAGCATATAGCATGTCACTGGTGGTGAAAGCAAATAATATTTTGAATTGTATGGATATATAGATTGATACAAAAAATGTGTTTCATTGAACTTACAGATCTTTCGCCCAAATTACGAACTTTACATCGCAAAAACGCAGTATCGCCCAGAGGGACTGTGAGATTGACACTGGTATTGTTCTCAAATGGATTCTCCATTGCTCGCTGGAATTCTTCAAAGCTCGTGTATTGGTGTGGGTTTGCTATGTTTTGAATCGAATGGATTCCGTGGTGGTGGTGACCTTGGTGAAGGGTCTGGTGACCTCTTCCGTGACTTTCTCTTATTTGACGTCCTTGTACATGGTGTAGCATTCCTGAAAATTTAATAGATTTAAATGAGGTATTAGATGAGGAAATTACTTTGTTTTAAGACCGTATTATTTTATTTTATTAAGAATTGATTCGTAAAAACTAAGAAGCTTTAGAAGACTAAAAGCTAATTTCCTTAAAAGGTTGCTCTTATATTGGGTTGTCAAAATTCTAAACAGCTAAAACTTGTAGGCTCTTGAGTCTTGAGTTCCTTAGTGAGAGGATTTTTACCTGGTACCACCCACTTTAAATTTCTTGGTATGTAAGAGTTTGCCTTAAGATAAGAGGAGGGTTTAGAAACTTTTAACAAATAATAAAAATAATACCGGAACAGGACTTAGAAACCGGAACATTTTCAGGACTCCTAAAACACTACAGGTAAATGTGTTGTAAAACTGGGTCATGCAAGCAAAACCAAAGAATACGTGAATGGAAAAAGGTTGCATCCAATTACTTTAAAACTTAAAAGAAGAACTCATTACGTCATTACCTATTTGACTCAATTCCCAGTAACACATTTCTTTAAACCGAGTCATTCCTATTTCCCTTTCACAGGTCATTCACAATCAAGAATAAATTGAAATGGGTCAGGTTTGCTTTTATTCTCAATTTAATTCAATTCCCTTTGAAAATGAATAAAATATTCTGATTCTACATCCTTCCGCAACAGGGTGGGTGGTTTCACTCTATATCTTTGTCCTACTGCTACCAACTAACATACAGGATAAACACTTATCTAACCTTGTTTCATATGCCAAGGTTTATACTCAACTCTATAATGACATTTTACATATAAGAGATTGTGCACAATTCACATTTATATTGAGAACCAAGTTGTAAGATTTTGACATATCGTCTTCCTTAGCCACAAAAGGAGAAGGAATTGGAGCAGAAATCATCATAAATGACAGCTCAATCCATTTATATTATTTTATTTTCTCTTTTAACAAACACTCTCTTTTGTACTACAATCTATTTTCGTGTATCCACGCAGACAGACACATTCTCTACGATTTCAACTCTATGTGTTGCTACAATATTTTACTCTTATGTCTGTCTAACGTTTTTGGAGCTGAGTGACAGAATACATTGTGACGATGGGATAGTGGTAGACACATTTGTGTATAGCATTGTTCAAATTGTACTTTTGAATTTGCATGGTCTGTGTGTATATCTATAATAATAAATTATATACCAAATATATGTTCAGAAAGTACAAAGAAAGTGAATAACTTTCACCCGTTTGAATGCGAAAATGCTTTTTAGCTTTGGATTTCTGCATATGTTTGTATGATGCATAGATATACATAGATTGTAGTAAAGGCATTTTAAAGGAAGGGGGGTTTGTAAATATCGTGCTGGGTTTTGAAAGGGGAGGAGGGATTAGTGAAATAACAGTTATTTTGTATATATGAGGTGGAGTAAGGAATTAAAGATAGTTTGGAGTTGTTTGTTGGAGGGATGCTGTATTGGGTCCTAAGTTTGCGTTACCTTGACTTTAGAGCTGACAGGGAAAAATATTGTGGAAAAGTTGTGTGGGGTCGGATTTCCGGAGATATCATATATTTTGTTGCAATATGCAACGAGTATAAAGTAAAAGTAATGTGTCATAGTCACCGTTTATGTGTACTATTAGATATTTAGTTTAGGAGAAAGTTTATCTTGTGGAGTAATGTGCAAGCTAGGATAACTTTTGTGAAACTGCATTTTCGAAATGCACATTCAGCTTTTCCTTTTATTTCGTGGAGGATGATTTTACCATGTGTATCTTCAGTTGTTGTTGTTGGGTACAAATCTAGTTTAACGTGTCTATTTAATTATGTCATGTCTGCTATAAATTGTCGTAACAGTCCGAAAGTAAATATAGCTTGGATAGAAATGATGTTTTATTCCTAACTTTTCCAAAAGCGAAATTTTTATTTCCAAACAAAAAGGTTCATTTCAAAAACGTGACATAATTTTGAACGGTTCCTTATATTCTGATACTTGGTTGATGATTTAATTTGAAACAATGCAAGCCAAATGAAAGTGAAACGTCAGCAATACGTGTTTACACACTTAGTCTATTGATGTCAATATAAATTATATTTTCCAAAGGTCAACTTAAGTATAAGCCACTTAGTTTGTAACCTGAGCATGTCAGTCAGTCAAGCTTAACTGTAAAGGACAGATTGGTAGAGTTAAATCTTGACGCTACCTACTTTTCCCAACCTACAATTACTATACACTACTTTTACAAATAGTATGAAACAGAAAGCCACAACGGGTAAATCCACTTTCGAAGAAAATGGTCTTTGACTTGTTCAGTTGTGCCTTTTCGGGCCTTTGCTTGTGGTCGAAGGCTTCTTTTGAATTCAAATAGTACTCCTGGAAATAACCTTAAACCTTTGTCGAAATTCATTTGATACATAATTTGAAAGACAGTTCTAGGTCAGGATATGTAGCATGCCCATAAACATAAAATACTATAGGTACGGGGTACGGTACGACTATTCCTTCTTCTATAAACTACTTGCGATTTAGCAAAATCAAAATTCACTCTTGGTACGCAACGGAACAAAATGTCCAGTTTAAGTAAAGTCCAACGTATCAGATTGGACGAACCACCACGAGACAAGGAAAAGCATTAACTAAAGTATTCCTTTCAAGTTTCAGGAAACTAAAAAGGGTAATGTCAAGTCTGAATAAGAAGAATATTACATTATGCAAATGTGCATGCTACTACTACTACCACCACTACATTATACACGTGCGGAACTCGGAGACAAGAGGATAACAAAAACAAAACAAACCCGCAAAAACAGAAACACTTTGTAAGATAAGAATGAAAAAGAGGAGAAAGTATTCAAATTATCCTTGTATTTTTCTTTATGTGTGTCATGTCATTTTATTAATGGACTTTGGGCTAAAAAATGCTGTATGTAGTTTTTTAGGTAGGTGCTTATGATTGTGCATTTGAGCTATGACAAATTTGTTGAATAAACTAACATTATGAAGTTGAATTTAAAGTGACTATGAGTAATGAATTGAATTGTAATAGTCCTATAGACTTGCAAGTCTTCTTAACTTGAGCATGATTTGACCCTAACCTACTTTTGATATCTTTCAGGGCATATGCGTATACTGATTTTAATAATTCAGAGCTCAAAGATAAGCTAATAAAGCTTAAATTGAAACTTGAAGGGGGAAGCAATGTTGCTATCAAAGAAGGAAAATACGTTTGAATTATTAACGTTTGCGTATGTGTAAATAATCAGATGTTATCTTGTTAAGCTTGTCAAGTTATCTATTTAATTCGCGAAAGTTGTAAATATTTAATAGACTATTACTTCAGCTTCAAGGTGGTCGATGGGTCAGTTTGGAAAACTTCAAGGATGAATTCAGAAGGAAATGCTCTTGATGGTAGATTTTGCTTTTATACGTTAATATTTCCTTAATTTTCAAATCAACATGATTAGAGTTACCATTATTTTCCTGGTAAAATAGAGAAATGTTTTGCAATTGTCATTGGATAGAATTCTTCTATTATGTATCATTTTCATGAACACATTTATTCCAAGGGAAACATTTTTACCCTTAGCAGAATTAGAAATCCCAGAAATCGGAAATGATTATTCTTTTATTAGAAACCTATGCATTTATAGCTTTATCTCATTACCAAGCTATTTCTAAAATGTGCTTAAACCCTATCAAAAATAAAATTTACATCGACCCCACAAATTTCCTTACAATTACTTCAAACACAAAACAATAAGATATGTCGCACAACATTTTTATAAAAAACAAACTGAATAGAAGATAATGAAGAAAGTCAATTAGACTTTGAAAGGCATTTCCTTCACATACCATCTATTTACTAAATTCACCCATGTACAAACACGTCATCACCATTGTCCTCTGGGTTGACGGTGTGTGTATTTCATGATCACAAAGCGATGGCAGTGGTACACCCAAATATATAAACGATCCCAGGTATCAAATGAACTGGTCTGGTGAGACCCTGTTGATTTTATCGATTTCCTTCCACAATTTGACCTCTTTAATCCGTCAACGACGAAAAGTTCGGACGGGTTGTTTACTTGCTGCTTTTGCTTATACCCCCCTGACTGAATGACTTCTCTTAAGAGTCTCTCTCTCTTCTTAACTTTCAAAGGAACTTTACCCATTTTAAGGAAAAACTCCGGGTTTCTCCAATATACTAAAGAAATAGAAACCGCAACTACAACAACAACACAAACGATATGCTCAGGCACATTAATCTCTCTAAATCATTTTCTTTCTTCCGAGTTGGAAAGCATTATTTTTTATCTTTATCGTATTTCACCTCATGAGGTAGTAAAATAGGGCTGTGAACTGTGTAGGTGGCACAGGTCTATAGAAGTATAGAATTGAAGTTACTTCTTGTTTTTTGTATCAAGTATTGAAGGCATAACAGATTAAGGAAATAACTATTGAGATATTAAAGCAAGGAAATTGGAGTATGAGTACCTGGAATGTCTGGATAAAGGGAGGAATAAGAGAGGATTTTAAATAAAGCACGTGCTGTTTGTTTAAAAATCAATTCAATTCCAAGTTTCGAACAGTCTTGGTAAGCAAGGGAGAGATGATTTGTATTTGTAGCGTGAACTTTACAAAAGTTTAATCAGTTGGGCTTAGAGGTCATCTGGGTGTAGCAGTTTCTTTTTCCGGATAAGTCTAACCACGTACCTCTTTTAACTTCAAAAGTCTGAGACGATGTGTATGAAAGCTTTGTTTAGCTTAGTTGATAAATTTAAATATTTAACATGCAAGTAAGTCCGGATTACACACAACGCTCTTGATACCTGCGGGGGACAGGTTGAATAATTGATTCGTTTATTATATATTATATAGAGCTCTTAGCATTCCATATATGTATAGTAGAAGGCTGACATATAGTGATTGAATGAAAACAAACAAACATATCGGAGTAATTAAAATTTCAAAAGTGATGATAGACAGGAATGACAGGAGACATGCTGTTCCCTAAGTTCAAATCGATGTCAATTGTCAAAACTGGAAAATTACTGGAGGAGTGAATAATCAACGAGACATTTAATTTTTATTGCTATCCTAAATTTCATTATTATTATAAAACTCGGGTTTTGATGGATTTTAACTGTACAAGTAATGCAAACCCTACAAGATTTAAAAGTCTAACGAAACGATAATGTAAGAAATGTTATGAAAGGTAATGTAACTTTTAATGAGATCATTAAGGCTTTCTTTGCTGTAATATAAATATTGCAAAGGTTCAATATGCTTACGCTTACTTATATCTGAAAATATTTAGAACTCTTTGTGACAGGGTAGACAGTTTGATTGAAATTGCCTAATTGTTTTTATGTTTAATAATTGACCAAGCATATTTCGTCTCGCCAGTAGCAGTGGCAGTCTTTCCTAAAGAATGTCAGAGCTTTTAGCCAAAATATATACAATTGTAGGTTTTATACAACATGTTTTAGGTGTAGACACAGAGACCACCAAGCAGGGCCATGAGAGACCTACCACTGTGGGAAAAGCATTATGCACAACCCGACTCAATTATTGTCCTTGTGATGTGTGACAAGTGTCAGATTCACTTAGGAGAGTAACTTCTTTTGTTTGTTCTCTTGTACGGAAGTAAAGAGTGAGTTGACTGAGGCTTAAAATTAGAATAAAATATAATAATGAGAAACTTTTAGAGATAGAAACAGATTAGATAGCAGACGCCCCCACAGTAGTCTCAAGTCAAGGTTGAACTTCAAACAAAACTTTGACTTGTCTGACGTAATATGCATGTAGAATTGTGGCTTAGAATCCCCGGGATGTCTGTTGTCAGAGATTTACTTTCATGTAAATTAAGATTTAATACCTAAATGTTACTGTTTAAAGATTATTCATTAAAGTTATCTATAAGAAGCTCTATTTTTACTCGAAGTTAACTTTCTTTGCATTTAAGTTATTTTTGTTAAGGTAGAAAATAAGTACAATCTGTATTTTTTTAATTAAAGTCAAACCAAAGCAAATAAATGGTCATTACCCAAAAATTAGAATAACTAATTGGATGAAGGCGATTTACTGTCGAAACTTTTCAAATCAAGTATTTACTATTTTCTGTAATTACTAAATTGAACTTTTGGTGTGTTTAAAACCCTCAAAATAGTGTAAATGGATTTAAAATATTTTCAGCTCAAAACTTAGATTTTTGTAAAATCTGCATTACTTAAGTTAGTATTCAAAAATTCGACCTAAAATTGTTATCCCGATCTAAAAACTAGCTATTACAATATAAGTAGGTCTCTAAACTGCAATGTCACATTGTCAACTTTACCCAAACTTTAATACTCGCTTGCTGCCTATCATACTAGAAAAATTTGACACATTGTATTCATGTTTAAAAATGTTTGAGTAATCAAATCGAAATAATAAACTTTATTATGAGTTAGTCAACTCTGCGAACTCTTAAAGCGTGCATAATGCTTATTCAAGGCAACACGAACAACTTTATGCAAGATTAACAAAAAAACTGCTCGTAGTATTCAACATGAAAGTTTGTTATTATTATTTTTGAAAGCATGTATGCGTAGTAATTAAGCAGAAAAGTATAATTATTGGTTACTTTCCAAAGCAATTCTTGTTATGCCATGTTGAATTTTTTTTTACGTTCCTATATCACTATACTTGTATACTACTACTATTTAGTTTTAGACCTAATGAACGGAAAAACAAAGCACATAAAGAACATTTCATAATAATATTATTTCTTGTATGCTTTGTCCAGCATTTTAAGAATATGCAGTAGTAGTATTTATACTGAAACAGCATGTGGCCTTGTGCAACTCATAAGGGAAAGTTAACAAGCAACAAAAAAAACTTTCTCTTTGACTGTAAAATATTGAGTTGTGGAATGCACAATGTTAATTATGCGGGTGTAATTACTTGAAGTAATATACAAGGTGCATTTTCTTCAGATTTAGTAGACTTTTTCTTTCAGCTTAAATATTCATAAATTCTAGTTTCTCTTCATATGTAATGTGTATTTCTTCAAGGTGAGATTATTTTAATGTATTTAATCATTTCAAGTAAATTCCATTGACTTCTTGCATTTATTTTCCTCTCAAACTCAAATTTTGAAACATTTTAGTTTATCTAAAAGTATTTTGATATCCTGACGCCTGACCACTCCTGAAATATTGTAAATGTCACAAAATGACCTGAAATTTAAATGATTTTACAAAAAAGTAATAACGTATCGTGAATTTCCGTGCTGGAAAGAACAAAACAGTTCGAAATTCTAATGTTTCTCTGAATACATTCAAGAAATAATTATTTTTACAAGGCTATACAATATAATAAAAAAAATATTTTATTCTAGCCTCCAGAATTCTCTGACTTAAGCCTAAATTCAAAATACATTGTAAGTGGATATAGAGGCGGGAAAATCGACGTTTAG
>JAQGAA010002879.1:0-11831 GCA_034696425.1 Isotoma viridis
TTTTCATTATAGACTTCATATACATGCAATTGTGAATGGAAGAAAAGAGTCTACGTGACTCTGATCATCTGCCTCATACGAAGAAGCAACTCGTGTGGATTTCCCATCCTTTTCATTATAGACTTCATATACATGCAATTGTGAATGGAAGAAAAGAGTCTACGTGACTCTGATCATCTGCCTCATGGCTGGCCCAATTTACTTCACTTTCCAATGCTAAACCAAATACAACTTTCGCGATTGCATGCAGCAGCAGACTGTGTTGGGTTGGGTTAACATAATAACACCTTTGCTTCATCTATCCATATCCTCCTATTGTTCTTTTTATCCAATTCTGTTATCTTTACACTAGCACATGGCAATAGGGTAGGCTTTTATTTTGACAATTACGGTTTCCTCTCCTCGAATGCTATACCTAGCTATATGCAACCTCTTATATTATTGTATGCAAGCTCTGTTTCTGTTGTAAATTGTAATATTGTAATGCAAATTGTAATTTCTTTAATAATGTCTCATGTCACCCACAGAGTTGGGGCTGAAGAGTCTGAATCTTTTTAGTAATAGTCTCACATCTCGCAGTCTCAATTTTGATATTTGACTCTGACTGTAAGTCAGGGGTATTATGGGATTTGGATGACCTTCAATCAATTTTTTTTAAAGCAGTCACAGTCTGTTGAGGATGATTTTTTTTAGTTAATTGACTTAACTTGGAAATGGATTAATTTTATCTTAATATAGTAATAATTAATTATATTCTGATGTATTTTTCCATTCGGTTCATCAGACCAGAACGGAAGGCTGTTCCATCATTCGTATCGTGGTCATTTAATTATACTACTTTCTTACTCGAATATTATGATTATGTTTCTTATAATAATTAATATTAAGTACTCGTAATCAATATACACTATTTCATTTCTGACTTTCCCTTTTACAACGTCTGCTCTGTTTTTAATAACTCTAATGTCTCTAAGTTGTCGTTAGTGTTTGTAAATGCAAAGTTACACTTTTAGCTTTTTAATATAAATCATTATTATCGAGTATAAAAGTATTTATACGATTATGAGTGCATTGCATTCGTTATCATAGATTTTTGTCTTTGTCTGAGGACATTTAATTCTGAATACTGGAATTGGTATGACCTTTTCTGAAAAATGGTAATTTTTGGTTTGTCAATATACTGCATAATTTGGCTTTATTGTCTCACATGGAATAAGATTAGAAGCTGATAGGAATTTGAAGTATTTATTCAAAATTGAAATTTAATAATCTGATTACGTGACAATTTGTATGAGCAAAATACTTTTTATAAATATTGGAACTTTTTGATGGGCGTTTTTTAACGAATATGATACGGGTAATTGTAATTAAACAAGCAAGAGTAGTACAATTATTTAGCTGTTATCATCCTTTCATTATCTCTGGCTTTTTTGGTGTTATAGGAGAGAACATAATAAAAAGTGAATATTTAAACTGAAATCAGATCCTTTGACTCTTGATTCAAAATATTATTAAAGCAAAATAGCTTTTCCTGAGCTTTAACAAAATTAAAAGCGTGAAGTTGTTTTTCAGTCGTCATCATTGAACCGTTTGTTGTATTTATTGTGGCTTGGAGATAACAACTTCAATTTAATGATTAGTCAAAGTGTATTTACCTTTATAATGGTTAATACCAACACACTTCAACCACTGCTATCTCTGTCCTTCGAACTTTCATGATGCAACATATTTCTTAAAATGTCATTTACATGACATCGATTATTGATGCTTGAGTGCTCTTTTAAAGGACTGAAAGTTAAAGTGATTTGATCATTGGACTATTGAAAATTCATCTCATGCTTTTTTCGGATTTGAATTGAAGCAATTTCTGCCCTTGAAAATGTTCAAGGTCCTGTAATGACCTACTCAATAAAAAATAAAATTGTCTTTTGAAATATGCAATGTAGGAAATCTTTTCACTCTAAATATTTCTTAAGAAACAAATGACCTGTTTCAAAGATTCTATTTGGAGGATATAATTGTCTTTGTAATTTAGTTCCGTAAGTAATATTGTGTAAAATCCCATATTTCCTTCAACACGGAACATTCACGTTAAGTGAAATGTAAAAGGAATTTTCTACACAATAAAACTGAAACATTTATTTGAAAAAGTCTTGTTAGTTATTTTATTGCTATTGTTGCGCTGTTATTCAATTCATCAATTAGATTACAATTTCTAAAAGATAGAACACGGTGTAACGCCAAGAACATTTGTGGGCTTCCTTTACCATCACAATTTGTATGATCATACAAATACACTATACTTTATAGAGTAAATCATTCAAATACCCTTCCAAAGAAGATATCAAATACAAAAAAATGTAAAAGATATCATACAGCTCCGAAGAACACACTTTGGTAGCATTTTGACATTTTGGATTTCGATAACAATACAGGAGGCCGCAACTTTTCTCCAACTTCCGAAGGAGCTTTCTATCAGAGATCAGACCAAATTCAAAACCTTAAAACTCCGACAGAGCGATATTAATATTTCAGTATAAGGCCTGCCAAAGTTTCTAACTTCAAAAGTTCTAATTGTAAGTAACTTCACAATCTGACAATGACAAAATGAATAACCACAGACCACGACCAATTCCTTGAATCTGATAGACTTAACTTAACACAATAAGTTTCAGTAACTGCTGTGGCTGGCTAAAGTGAGGTCTAGAGTTCATGGTTTTGCCTTAACCTTTGCTTGTTTAAAAAAAATTCATTCTGTGCTTAGAACTTCAGAACTTCTTTTCTCCAGAAACCTTAAATTGACGTTTCATGAACAGATACTGTTAGACATTCGAATAGAAAGTAACTGCCATGAATACTTTACATCAGAGTATTGTTATTTCTAAAACTTTATTCGTTTTAAAGTTTTTACAGATACATACAGTTCAATCAAGTACAGAGTACAGGTACATCAACAATCACCACTTTTAGCCTCTAGTTTACATTTTTACAGTCAATGAGTCATAATCTTAAGTTTTAATTAATAATATTTTTTAAAACCACAAAGAACAAATCAATTGTTGCGTGATTAAATAACAAAAAATATTATACAAAAATATACAGACGACATAACAAAGATACATTCACACGATGACTATAGTCCCAGCCTTATCATCTGTATAAGGTTCGCCTCATTAAATTAGTAACTTTATAAATAATTTATGACGTAAAGCATTTTTAAGCATGATACAAAGTGAACAATTTTACGTTCTTGAGTTAGTTTACAAACAGAAATGACCTAGAAAATGCCTTAATTTATCAAAATAACATAAGAAGTATATATAACTTCAGATAATTCTAAATATAAATCCTTAAAAAAGCAATAAATTACGTAATAGCAATAGAGATTACTAGATTACGTAGTAGATCATCAAATACGGTACAACTTACGTGCGTAATAATTTAAGAAATTTCATTGTGATTTTGCTGAAACGTATTTTTGAAGTTTTTCGAAGCTATAGTCTTGAATTTTATGTAAATATATTCCAATAAAAATAATTGTACATCAATTAAGGATTAGCAATTCGAGAAGAATGATTTTAAAAATAAGACAAAATTCTATTTTTTAGTTTATATAGAAATGTGAGACCATTAAAAAATTCTTAAAATAAAATTGAGTGCAACAACCAGCAATAATCAATACTCCCACAATACATTTGAATCATTAATTTAGCTATTTCTGTATATTACACAGTTTACAGTATATATTCATTGATTATTTTTAACATTGCAAATATAAATATAAACCACAGTAGGGTCGGAGTTGGACGTCAATCACTTGCCTTTCGTTCATCCAACCATCGCCCTTTTAATTCAATATCAAGTTCCAACGAGTAATTACTTATCCACAGAATAGTTAATTATATATATCCACACAATCCAGACATATTAAGTCACATTAAATTAACTTCCAACAGGTAATTTAGAGTCGACATTAAGTTCAAAAACGAAACTGTAGCTATTTCATGGTATTTCGTTCACAAAAATCGAACCGAATCAACTTTTACTTTATCAAATGTACATTCTTATACTTTATTACTAGATTACTGGTATAGACAACTATTTATACTTAGGTAATACTGTTAAACATTTAAGTAAGTTGGCATGCTTTGTTCATTCATGTGGGGATGTGCCCTTTTATAAATGGAAACCTTTAATGGTGAAAATTGATTTAAGGATAAGAGTCGGGAGTACGACTTCAAATCGAATCTCTGGTTATCTCGGTTACCTAATTAAAGTGTAGGGTAGTGGTATTTTACTCACTAGGAATCGCACAATGCATTCACAAGTTCTTTCAATTTCTTATTAATGGGTTTAATCATTTAATTCCCTTCAAACTTACACTGTCAACCAACTATCAACGTGCCATATTTATACTTTCTCCTTTTAATATCTTACTCTTCGCTTTAATCAATTAACATCTTATGAATCTAGCTAAAATATTGACGTAGTATAGGTTAGGTACTACTACCGGACGATAATGAGTTCAACTCTAATAACGACGCTAATTTTGAAGCTTGTGTTTTAGTGCTTTCACTCATGTATGTCCTACTTACTATCAAAGTTCACTATTTGCCTTTCTAGATTCATAAAAATCTAGTTTCTGTATATTATTATTATCGGTATTAAATATAGATGGTAGTTTACGTATATATTTATAAATTGCGTTTAACATTGAACTGCAGTTTTAGTAATGTGATCATTTATATCTTATGAATTTATGAATTTTGCTATGCGATGACGTAAATAAGCGTTCAAACTAGACATTTTGACATGGAACGTTCAAGAAAACTTAATAAGCAAAAAGTTAATATATTTAATAAATGTTCTTAGAAGCGATTTCCACAATTGTACAGGAAGTTAATGGCTAACTCCGTTTTTAAGTTGACCTTCGAGGGCAGAAAATTAGGGTATTTAGCAAAAAAAATGTTTGCTTTCAGTTAGATTGTTCTAATAAGACGACAAGACACAGGATGCGCATCCTACTTTTGGAAATATATTATCCTTTAATTTGCACCTGAACAAGTATTAAGCTTTGAATCGTCGTGAAGTCAAAAGGAAATCACATTACATTCAAAAATGATGCTTTACATTTACAAGGATCCTACCTCATCGGCTTTTACGCTTGACATTTCTTTTCAAATCTAATCTCCAGAAAGTTGAAGTTACACAATTCAACATCCTGGATATTGCTCAGTATAAGCAGAGTGGTCTTAGATAACTAAATATATTTTGACACTGACAGCTTTTCAGACACAAACCACTGAGTTTTATTCTATTGGGAACTAGGAGAACAGACAAAAATGCTTTTAAAGTGCGAAGTAGGAATCTTATTTCCATGTGAAAAAATCTAGGCTAAAAGAGAATGAGGAAATTCCAAAAACCATGGAAGGAATGACAGACATATTGATCGGTAAATACGTCGGAATCTTATTTCAAATGCCCTTTCAGACTTTCCGGTCTGACAACTTTGACTATATACTGGAAATTGAAAGTATCAACTAATCAACAAAATAATAAAATATTCTTCATGTAGCGATTTCTTAGAGTTTGATTTCAAATTTAAATACATCTCATCTGACTACCAAGCTACAGTCTAAAGTAAGACGATTTTTGTACAAGCGATTTCAATTTCTACTTCAAATCACTTCAAACATCCAAAAGCTACATTTACATTTATTACACTTCACTCACACGTCAAACTCCATTACAAAGATTCGATCCAAGAATCAAATCAATAGTCGTTAAGAAATCCCTTTTTCTTTCGAATTTATAACTCTTTAATGCAATGAGATGAGAATTCTCTATAATATTGTATATTTTGTGAGCCAGTAAGCGCGTCCATTCCATTCCATAATGTAATAGGATAATAAAGATATTGTTGACAATGACGATGACGAAAGTGCGGATTTACGACACGACTGAATCGAATGCTTCTTTTATAGAAATGGCTTGGAGATTTGGTCAAAATAGAGTTCTCAAAATCCTGACTAGCTCTCCGTATAATTTTCGAATCCTCCAGCACAAGAGTCGAAGGCTGGATATTTACGTGAGATAAAGTGTACAGAAAAGGAACTTAAGTAAATAATGGAATACATCAGAATAAATGTATAAGCATAATATTTGACATGTGGCCACTAGACTACCACTACTACTCTGAAATAGGATGCCAATATTGAATCTGCTCCTTTTGTCTGGATAACATTTCCGTCCAGTGATCTAGCCCTTTCCCACGAGCAAACATAAAAGATCCAAGGACGATTCGACCAGCAGGTTGATCTGAAAAAACAATTTTTTTTCAAGTGAAATTTACTGAATTGAATTCAACCTAAATGAAATTGAACAGTAGAATTTGTTCCTGCCCCGCAGTAAACTTAATAGACAAAAAATCACAAACATAAACTACATTGACTTTGAAACAGTTTCACAGTGAGCTTACACAAAGTTATAAAACAAGACAAAGTATCACAAAAAAAGAAGGAAGATTGAGTATTGATTATTAAAGGTAATGAAGAAGAAGATTGATGAAAAGCTTATGAGTAAAAGTTTTCCAAGTCTTTGTCCAAATCTATTTTTTTAGGGTGAAGGGAAAAGAAAAATCTCATGAGAAATAAAATGGTCTAGTCAAGATTGTCGAGAAAGCTGTGAAAGAAAAGAGTAAGGAAACAAAAGTTTGTTCAAATGTCTGTCATACCATACGTCAGAATTGATTCCGAGATGGGAGATAGAAATAAGATTTTAGTACAAAAACAGAAGGTATTTCCACTAAGATAGGTCATGATTAAAAAGATAACAGAGTAAAGAGTTAAGGAGAGAGAAATAAGTCTGTGTTGTGTAGTGATAGAGTTGAGAAGAAGATTACATAAAGCAGCGTACCCTGACCAATTATACCTTTGTTATAGCCCGGTTGGGCATATATCAATTGGATGGAAATACTTGCAGTGTCCAACATCTCCTGTCCCAATTTGAAATTAAAGCTCTCGTTGAAACTTGCACGACATCCCAGCAACTGTGGAATATAGTTAAAGAACTTTAATCAACTTCTAGTTCTTAACCAAGAGAATCCATCTATTTCAATTAAGTTGTGCAGATAAACGTCATTCCCTAGATTAAATAGAAAGGGGACACCTCTACTACTATTAAGGCACTATTATTCTTTATTCATCCTCCAAATTCTAGTCAATAGCACAAGAATTATTTCCAAGTCTAGCATGGCTGACGATTAGAAGATTGCATTTTGTGGTCTGGTCTGGGTTTCCAGAAACCCGATATCCAAAAACTGAAGCGAATCACATTCATTTATTCATTAAGTGGTATTGCTAGAGTCTTTGGAGTTGTGATGAGTCTATGGCTGATAATGTCACAACATTTTAACAAAGTAAGTTGGTCCAAACCCTTTGACTCTGAGATAGACTTCATACAAACCCAATTTACCCACAACACGCTAAGTTTTTGAGTTTTCCATCATTACCAAATAGACCTAAATTATATTATCTTTCTTCTCGGAATGTACCCTCTGGCTTGCTTAATAAGGCTTGTAATTGTTTTCTAGATCATTAATGATTAACCGAATCTAATTAGGTAATAATGGAATTTCAATCTTCTAGGGGGAAATCTGAGCTCAATGAATGTACCTATAGTTTTACATTGATGAACATTTCGAGACATTTGACAGATATGGAGCTAAGGGTACTTTTGAAGGTCACGAAAACTGTCTTCACTATTCTTGGGTTAAGAAAATAGGGATTTGAGGTTAATTATGTCTTTTTAAAGTTTGTATAGCTTACACTTGAGTAGCTAAGGTAGTTATAGGACTTATCTTTTAGGAGAAAAGCAATAAAGCAGTAGTTTTATAATGTTTGTGCAGGGATCTGTAGAAAGCTTTTAGTTGAAAGCATAAGGGTTAAGGGATTGAAATTGCTTACCACTGTTGGATCGGTTTTCTTGGTTTTGACGACTTTGGTATTTTGTGTGAGACAAATCTTGGCATATAACCCGGAAGCTGATTCTTTTGACTATAAATGTAACACAAAATAAAAGAGCTTTAGTAAACAATATGGAGAAAGAAAATAACATACATATAACAGTTGCGTGTTTTTCTTTTTTACTTTCAAATGCCTATATGGTTTTGAACAAAGTAGGTAACAAAAACTTCCGAGTGAACAAGAAGAGTCGATGACATTTTAAATGTTATTGAGTCGCTGGCATTTCAGTTAAAGTTCAAACATGAAACAAAAAGGAAATCGCTAAGACTCAAAGGTTTCTATGAGGTGAAAGCATTTTCGATTCCTATCAAATGTTATGTGGTAAATCAAAGTTACTACCCCATATACTACTGTTGAACCCAACAAAACCTTTGATTTATTGAGATCAATTTTATTGTTTGACGCATTTGTTTATCAAATCCACAGGAAGTATAATACAAAAACTTTCATGATGGGTGTCATTCATATCATAGGTGAAATCCAGCAAAAATGTTATGTGGTTGCTCGTGCTTGATTCTATTTATTGCTAGTGACGGAAATGAAATTTATTTTTAAACATTTTGTTTTTTAAACAAAAAAATATGTTTATAAAGGGGAAACTTTTGTTTTCAAAGCTAGAGATTGGTTTTTAATCCTTTGATACTTTATTTTGAAAATCCAAGAATGCAATTTCTTAGAAGACGTTTGATATTAAATTCGATCTCCTAAACAAGTACCTAGTGAAGACAAAAAGCGTAATAAGGAAATGCAAATTTTACCAACAAGCAAGGTAGTAGCTTACTTTGATCCCTTTAGCCTCAAAAACAGTGACGGTGAGCCGAGAAATGTTTCCGTTGTAACAGAGGGACACCAAAACTTCACTAATATTTGGTGAAAGTTCTCCAATCTCGCGTACCAAATCTTCTTTGAACACCTGGAAAATTACAGACACATTTAACCTCATGTTAAAGTTCTTGTTCATCATCATGGCCTATATAGTTTCAATGAACTTCTTTCATTTCATTTAAATTGCATAATGCTCAAAATAAATGATTTCATATCTCCTTCCAGCAACTACAAAATGAAAGTTTTGAAACTGTATATGAACTCCGAGTTTAATTCAGTTGTGGCGTGGCTGCGGCTTTCTCTTTGTGAGCATTTCTCTCTCTCTTCTTGAGATGATATTATTGTGATACACACCAAGTATAAAGTAAAAGTAATGAAGTAGAAACTGTGTCTGTATTATGATCGATCGAGTAACTTGGGTTGTAACTGTAACTCTTCATCTTGTCTCAAGTTTACTTTCTCTAATATACTAGAGCTAAATTAATACAAAATTGTTTCATAAGGTTCACAACAAGAAGTTCTAACAACATCATCATTACTTCAGAGCAAAAGTTCCTAACTAACACTATAAAAAACTGATTGCATTTTTATCCCTTCATAACTTCGTTTGTATACACTACAGTCAACCCTAAGCAAAACTCTTTTTATGACTTAATACAACTAAATATAAAAAATTGCTATAAGTTGTGATAGGTTTCGTGTGTCATTAATGAAATTATGTATTTATAAACACCAAATATTCATTTTGGCAATACGAATTATGTGGCATTGATAAAACAGACAGTGTGTCACTTATTAGACGCCATTTTTCTAGATGGCTTCACTGATTTTTCCAGTTTTAACAATGATGACGATGACAAAAACCTACTTTTGATATGTAAGTTGAAACTAAAGGAGAAAGTTCAAAGTTCCAAGGACGCCTTTTAATTATGTAAGAGTTCATCATCAGTTTTCCCTATCTTTATATTTAGCTCACATACAGAATTGATCGCAAACAGTTTGTAGATTCTAAATCTGATATGGGTTAGGTTAGATAAATTAGGAAAGAATATTTGCAATAAGCTGCTATATGCTACACAAATAAATTTTCCTTTGTAGTAGAGAAAACAACAAACACAATGATATAAGTTTCTTATAGTAAAAGGAATAAATAAAAGGAGTATAAATTCGTTTAATTTATTCTGCCAAAGGGGGTTCTTTAATGAAAGTCAAATATTATAGTATAGTCTGGTTTAGCTTTAAAGCCTTTTGTTTTTAGAACAGAAAGAAACCTACCTTAAAAATATAAGAAAAATAAACTATGAAATGTAATAATACAAAGACGAATTAAAATACAAACCTGCTTTCCAAAAGACCAATCAACATCTTTTAGAGGCTGGTTGACGTAGCCCAACATGGAATGTTTCTTGGTCCCATCATCCGCATCGTATACAGTAAGTTTTAATGATCTTTCGTTCAAAGCAGCTCTTGATATCTGTTTTAAAATTAGACAGTATATAAAACATCAAACATCAAATAAAATTTTAGCCAAGTCCAATACTAACCTCATGGCTTATTCAACTCCGTCATCATTAAAACTAATAATTGCAGTGAAACAAAAGGTTCCTATATTGCTCAAAAGGTTTGTAAGAGAAATCTAACTGCTGGGCTAGATAACCAAAACTTATCTTTGGAACTAAAAGTTATTGCATCATAAACTTTTTATAGTATTGGCTTTTATCTAAAGAGTCATTAACAAATGACAAGTCACACTACTACACCATAAAGTGTGAAGATATTTAATTAACAATATGACTTTTACTTATAAAAAAGCAGTGTCTTTATACTTGATATGGAAATGAATAATAATACACTTCTGAATGACAAGTTTCAAAGGCCATAGTGTAAATCTTTTCCAGGTACATTCACTTGCGTCATAGTCATACATCACATTCCTTACTAAAACCATTTCCAGTTTCAACTTTCACTTTTAACGTATGAAATATGAGTTATGTGTTTGATGATGATGACTATATATACACATACCAATGATATTATTCTTCAATAATACTGAAAGGTATGAAAATACTTCTCTCATACAGAATTACTCTTTGTGTTCACATTCTTATACAATTAGTGTTTCCTTATAGACGTCTCCAAGTTGTGAATTCTATTTTGAAGTACTCTTCAAAATCATAATTATACTTTTAAATGTCCTCTTGCTACTATAAAATGATCAAAGTAAAAGATACTTATTATTGTAGTTTCTTTAATTAAAGTATTACAAAGTTTTTCGTACTATATGCAGCGTCGATTAATAATGTACAAAACTACGCATATTTTCTTCTTCCTTTCGTTATCTATAACTAAACTTTATAACTTTGACATACTAAAGTGTAGGACAGCTTTTTTTAGTTTTTTCCCCTAGAATCAACTCAAGTAATGCGTGCATTATACACAGCTTGAAGCACAAAGTTACAAAGAATTTTTGCTTTTGCACGACTTCCACTCTGTAACTGTAACAAATTTTCAACTTTGAGCATGAGAAATATTCATAAAATGAATGTCTAGACCTTGTAGTCTGCATATGCATACACGTTAATTGAAATATTTTTGACTTTGAAGCAAAAAAGCACAACACATAAGGTACCATTCCTTACATCTCTCATTAGTATTTAGCTGTGTAACATCTTGCTCAGAATTTTATCTTTAGATCTCATTTGAGCCTGCTCTTTTTAATTTGTTCTCTTAAAGCCTCTCATCTACAGACTTAGGTTGTTCTATTTGATTTTCAAGGTTTCTTTAGAATCCATAGCCTTAGGCCGAACCGAGAATATATGAGGATAAGAGGAAACTCGGAAACTTCGTAATTGCTATAAAAGTAAGAATGTAGTATGCAATATAGGGAGCAATATGCGTTGCTAACTTGTTCAGCAATTTGCAAATTCATTTAACCGAAGAAGGTTGCTCCTTTGAATTACATAATATGAAGCAAATAAAGTT
>JAQGAA010002880.1:0-11830 GCA_034696425.1 Isotoma viridis
AAGTTGTTGACAATGACAATGTAGTTGTAGTAAAAATCTTAATAAAATAAAATACTAAATTATTCCGACGAATATACCAAAGTAGCGCACCTATTTTAGTTTACAAAAACGTGATACGGGTGATAAAATACGGGTTACTGAAAATCTAAGTTTGGCCAGTGTGGTGAGCAGTCAGGGAAACGGAATATAAATAGAAGGACAGACAAGTCGTATAGACACCATGAACATTTACATAAATTAAAAGTAGTTGCGCCACTTAATAGTTATAATGCTGGCTTTATTGGCTAAAAGATGCAATCGCGTTAAAAAATATTCCGGATTTCTCAATACTTATGCAAAATGTTTATCCTGAGAATTCTGTAAATTATTGTCAAATTAACTTATGCAAAAAGTTGAAAACTTGGTTAAATGCAAAAAATAAGTTTTGACATTAAATTATCGGTGAACAATTCTGTATGGTTTTTTGAGCTGACAAGTTGAGCTTTACATTAGATATTTCCTATTCTCGACTTCTTGAATTTGCGTCAAAATGTTAAGTTCAAGAATGATAAAAATCTTTTCGTTTAGACTAAAATTCGCATCACTTTTTAACGATCCTTTCTATTGGGATACGAAGTCAAATGGATTGAAATTGACATCCACGTGGAGATACACATGTTGGCTTATGTGTTTCTGCACCATGTGCATTTATGTTTGCGGAATTTCCGTAAGACTTCTAATGCGAATTTGGGAGGATGATGTCGTCCTAAGGGATATGACGGCAGATGCGGGATTTGTTGCCGTGGGTCTAGTTGTCATTCCTATGATGGCTCTGTATCCAGGAGAAAGGGAAACTCTTATCTCTTTCATTAACAGTATGTTCAAATTGGATAAAAAACTTCAAGGTAATGTTCAATCAGTTGTTTAATTATTTTAAGATTCCGTTAAAGATTTTTTGTTGATAAATAGAATCTGCATATTTGAAGAAATGCCTAGCAAAGAACGAGGGTCTGAAATTTCTCACATTCATGATGGAAATGATAATGTTCGGCACGGCAGTGGCATCTTCATTCGCGCCCTGCTTATTCGCACTAACGTTCTTCGACAGAAGCGAGCCCACGCACCGTTTCTACAGATACTTCTTTGGATGGGAACCCCGGTTGAACATTTTTTACATTTTGTACGCTTTCATTCCAGCTTATTACGGTGTGGTGGCTGCAAATGCAATTCACTTCTTTGCCAATATGGGACTCATGTATGTGTTGTCGACTATGGTTTGGCTTAAGTGCTTGTCTGCAGAAGATGTGGACGAAGAACCATTCGAATTGTCACTTGCCTCACTCACTCCTATAACTCAAGATACTGAAAACTCTAATGGAATTGAGAAATCGGCCCAAGACACCCCTGAGGTTGTAAAACATGATTCATCAACAATATCGGTGACTCAAATAATCGAAGTAGCGTCTAATGCTACAAGAGACAAAGAAGAGTTAAGGACAGAATTTGCTGTAAAATTGTACAGGGCTCTTCAAGTACTTAATCGAAGAGGAAGCCTTATCTTTAGTCGATTCTTTCTTTCAGGTACAGTTCATAAGTCATTACAGTTTTATTAAAAGTGTAATATTAAATAAATTATGTTTTATGAACGAATGTTTTAGTTCATATTGGAAGTTGCATGGGAACAGGAACGCTTTGCTGCTTCATTGCCATCCGTTGGTATCACAAAGTTGAGTTGCCTGTAATCATAATGACCGTTTTGGGTGCTTTGTTGTCAACATTTAGCATCATGATTGAAATGAAAGTTTGTAATGCAATATTTAGTACTTCTGGCGATTGCATTTCTGAGATCAAGACAAGATCAATGAGAAAAAGTTATTTGCATAGAGTTGCCAAATCTTGTTGGGAACTTGAACTTGCAACTGGAATGCCTTTTTTCAGATCGGATAATGATGTTTTTGTTACTTACTTTACAAAGTTAACGGACTTTGTCGCTACTCTTCTTCTTACAAATGCTGATGTTAAATATTAATAAGATGCTACTGTCTGTCATGCAAGTTATTGGAGTAAAGAAAAACGACTACAAGGCTTTAGTCGAGGAGGCGTTGAATCTTTGAGTTTGCGAAAGGACTATCATACCGCTTTTTAAGTTTTCTTAAATTCTTAATAAATTATAGAATTAAAACGTGTAGTAAGGATAATGCCCGCTTGCAAATACTATTTCGTGTGATAAAATCAATAAAATGACAACTCCGTTTTGTTTCCCCGAACTCCTAACTCATATCATAATCCAAAATACATTAATCTTCAAAAAGTATATTGTTTCTGTTAGGATTTAGGAACACTTAAATTTAACATAATTTCTGTCGAAAGCTGTATTTAAGATGTGAAACAAATTTTTTCAATTAATTTATTCATAACTTTACCTGCTTATAAGGATTTTGAAAAGTAACGAATAAAAGTTTACAAATGATAATGCCATCAGCAAACGTACAAACATTTAATACCTATTTTAATTACTGTTACAACATAATTAACATTTAAAACTTAACCCAATCTCTGAATAATTATACGATAGGAAACAAAACTTGTGCAAACATAATGATCAATTTGAACATAAAAGTTCCTCTGGCAATTATCACACACAATGACTTTAGGCTCAAACAGTTTTTTGGTGTTTTACACTTTGGAATTGTTAAAAAACCCGAATGTTTGCTTTATGTTCCACACCACAAGTTAATCTTGATTTTGTTACCACTGTACATAATTGAAAAAGGTGGCAGGTTGGTGAAATTTCCTGTTGTGCAATTGGAAAAAGGTAAACGTATTTAGATAAAGTAAACGTATTTATTCGATAAATGATAAAACCATGCTCAATATCGTCAATTTAATATTAGTCTGTGATAATAAAATACAAAGCTTGAAGGATGTGCACATATCAGTTTGCTATGTCAATTTATCTTATCTTTTAGCTTATCAGAAATCCAAAATGAGTGCATTAAATAAAAAACAAGATACGAAACATCCGGTGTAACACAAAAAGACCCCATGTGGCTTTTATCAACTCACTAATTTCTGACTCACTACTCTGATCTTTTGTTCTTCTTCGTCCGATCCTGGTAATATTTTTAAATATATTTCATTTTAATTTAACGTGCAACCAAAGTTTTATTTAATAAACTAATTAAACTTTTTACTGTTTTTGACCTTTGACTCGGAGAAAAAATTACTTTCCAAGCCTTAAATTCAGGAGTAATAGTAAGAAAATGCTATTAGGTAGCATATTATGAGCAAAGATGAAGTTGGGTCAAAGACAACGAAAACTTTAAACCGATTTAACGGGCGTAGAGCCATTAGTGAAATTTAAATATTTTTAGCTGTTGTGTTTTAAAAATTTTGATCTTTGTTTTTTTAGAAAAGTAAAAAAGATGGGCAAAACTATGTCAAAAAATTGGCCACTTCTCCAAGACAAAATTGGATACACGTTTAACGACACAACTTTTCTAGAAGAAGCAACTACACATGACAGCATGAGAGTGAATAACCCAAACTTACGACATTATGAGCGTTTGGAACATGTTGGAGATACTGTTATCCAAATGGTCATCACGGAATATCTCTTCCTCTCCAATCCTAACGATGACGAAGGAATTCTGACTCACAAAAGGTAATAAAAAATATCCGAATAAGGAATCACTAACGTATTTCTCCGTTTAGTACCCCCTCCCTGTAATTGGCGAGTGAATACAATGCTCCATAGGGTTTTAATAAGAGAAATAAGTTATATTTATGTTTTGTAATTAATAATTTTAAATTATTAATTTAATTTAAAAACGCCCACAGAAAGCAACTCGTGTGCAAACAGAAACAATCGGAAATCGCTTCGGAGTTGAAACTTCATGAGTTCATTTCCGTTGCACAAGGAATGCAAGTGGACAAGTTTACCAGATATGACAAGTTTTTGGAAGCAATTGTGGGTGCAGTTTACATGGATGCTGGGGGAAGTAAAGGCCAAGGTCTTAATGCAGCAAAACGAGTTGTTCTGAAATTGTGGAAACTCAAAGAACCAGAAGTCCCTGCTTCGTGTCAAATTTGTTAATGGTACACGTTTAGCAAAACTGATTCAACTGGAACATTTTGAATTTCTAAAACAAGTTTTATGTTTTATTAACAAATAATTTTAAGTTAAAATACGATTTTAATTTTAAAAAATAAAAAATTAATAAATGATTATCAATAATTTAATTTTTTAGTTGTTTTTTAAAATGGAGTCTTCTTAAAGCTGGAGTGGGATTTGATCAAAAAGTCGAATATCGTGTCTTGTCTCCTTATTTTAACACTTGGAATTTGTAACCGATATTTCTGTGACTTTTCACTCTGAATTTTAACTTTTAACCTTTGACCTTTGTTAAGTTCTTTGTTGAGGTCAACAAGTTATTTTCTGGGATGATTCCCCAATTGGACCTTGAAATTGATTAAATAATATAAAACGTTGACCTCGTTAGATGTTTAGTTTTTCCCTATGGCCTAAAAAGAGTTGAAATGTCATTGTACAATATTTCATGTCATTGCCGTTTATACATCGAGCTAAAAACATATTACATCTTTCTATTCTACAATAAACTTTAAAAACAAATCAGTGGTGCCTAATAACACGAACTCACTAATTTAAATCTCTCAAATAGCTAAGAAATGAAATTAAAAACCGGGCAAAATCGTTTCTATGTAATTTGGAAGATTTACGAACTAACGTTAAGTTTCCATAGCCGTAAATTGAGTTTTTTTCAATAGTTTTTCTAATGTTTTTCTCTCTCATTGAGTTGTCTGTGGTAAATGTTGAGTTCCTGCATAGCTCATCGGTGTCAACGGTCATTTTCAGATAAGAACTGATAAAGAATTACAGCCCGTTTAACTCTGGTCAACTCACCAAAAGCACAATGAAGTTCCTCTTGACCTTGACCTTCCTTCTGTTTACATTGAGTTTCGTGTTTGTCGGAACGAAAGGTAATTTTTGATAATGGATTTCAAATTTGAAACCTGTTTCAAATGTTAAAATTGCTTTGTTACAGCGTTTCAGTGCTACCAATGTGGAGATCAAGATGGAGTAGTTGAAGACGATTTCAAACATCCATGTCCTAAACAATGGCTTACAGATGACACAAAATACATCGTTGACTGCCACCCCGTGGGAACAAACAGTTAAGTGAATTTATGATCCTCACTTATTGCATGATACACTTGATTCAATACATAAATAAGTCGGTAACATTTTGATTTTTTAAATAAACTTTCAGAGAAGTATAAGTGCAAGTATGAACAATATCGCCTCACACACCATTCCAGCAGAGTCACGAATGAATATACTCATCGCGACTGTGTAGAAATTGACGAAAAATATGAGAAAAGCGATGATACTTTTTGCCATGAACGAGATTGTTCGTGCTTTACTTCATTATGCAATGGACTTGAAATGGATGCCAGCATAAAAAACGGAAAGGATCCTTTTAATCCATATAAAACGACGACGACTACTACAACCTCTCTCCCGGAAACCAGCTCAACCTCTGGAAAAAAGTCACAAAAAGATGATGCTTCTACAGCCACTGTCATTCTGTTTCAAGTCATTCTTTTGGCTTATAAGTTCTACTAAATAAGGCATTTAAATAATTAACTTTGTTTCTAAAATGCTTATCCAATTAAGTTAAGGCCTGACTCAAGTTAATTGAGCTCTCTTTTATTGCATTACCAAATTACTCTTGTCCGCCTCTATCAATATTTCAGAAATAAAAATGAAAGTGCAAGCAATGTATTTAAGAGTTGTGTGATGCGCATTTAATTGCTTTTATTGTAGTTTTGATGAACTAATGAACAAATTGTATCTTCAAGTAATTCTTTCATATGCTGCATGCATTCATGTTAGGAATTTGATTTTTAATGTCCATACCGACTCTCTTCGTCTTCACTCTTCATTGGCTTAAAACCCCTTTGTATACTTTTACCTTGTTTTAATACATGATTAACAAATAATATCTCTAGTGCAGTAAAAAGCAGCTTGCTTATTACAAGTACATTGATACAATTGTAAGATAAACAGGACTAATACATTTAGGCTTAAACACAAATATCTGGTTGTAATTATTCAAGTAATTAGGTTAGAATATTCAAGAAGATTGGCGTTTTTGTACACACACGCATAGTATTATTTACGCGTTATCAAATGCATTAATAAAAACTTTGCATTTTAACCAAATGCACCATTACAAAAGCAAGCAAAATTACTCAGATCTGTATAATGACTAATCACATGTAGGTAAAAACGAAATGAATCAATGACAAAATAAAAAACTAAAAAACGTTTCTTGATCTTGGCATTTCATGTCCTTTTCATATGATAGCTGTGACCGTTATGTTAATTGCATGATTTTTAATTGTCATACGATATCTTTCAATTGTCTAGTGGATTTTGAAACGAACACTAAAATCAATTTAAATCTCTCAAATAGCTAAGTCATCAAATTAAAAACCAGACAAAATTGTTTCTACGTAATTTAGAGGATTTACGAACAAGCATATGTTAAGTCTCCATAGCCCTAAATTGAGTTTTTTTTTCAATTAGTTTTCGAATGTTTTTGTCTCTTATTGAGTTGTCTGTGTCAAATCTTTAGTTCCTGCATAGCTCATCGGTGTCATCGGGCATTGTCAGGGAATAAGAGCTGATAAAGAATTACAACCCGGTAAACTTTGGACAACTCACCAGAAGTACAATGAAATTGATCGTTATCTTGACCTTCCTTCTTTTTACATTGAGTTTCGTGTTTGTCGGAACGAAATGTAATTTTTGATAATGGACTTTAAAATTAAAATAGATTTATACTGTTTGAATGGTTTTTTCACAGCGTTGCAGTGCTACCAATGTAAAGATACAAATGGTGTAGTTGATAAATGTTTTAAATATCCATGTCCTGCAAAATGGGTTAACGATGACCCAAATTACATCGTTGACTGCCCTGTGGGAACAAACAGTTAAGTGTATTTATGATCCTCACTAATTGTACGATACACTTGATTCAATACAAAAATAAATTGGTAACATTTTGACTTTTTAAATAAACCTTCAGATTCAGATAAGTATAAGTGCATGCATGATGAATTTGGCATTCGAGTCAGCAACGTTTGGCGTTATTATAATCATCGCGACTGTATGGAAATTGACGAAGAATTTGAGAAAAGCAAATATATTCATTGCGATAAACAATCATGTTCGTGCTTTACTTCATTATGCAATGGACTTGAGATGGAAACCGCCATAAAAAAAGGAAATACGCCTTTTAATCCATACAGACCGACGACTACTACAAGTACAACTTCTCCCTCGACAACCGGCAGGAACTCGACCTCTGGGAAAAGTCACAAAAAGATGATGCTTCTAAAGCCACTGCCATTCTGTTACCAGTCATTCTTTTGGCTGAAAAGTTCTATTAAATAAGGCATTTAAATAATGCCTTATATTTTTGTATGTGGGGTATGTAGATTGTACACATTAAATGTAGAATTGTCGCTTTTTTGCTTCTTCTTGGGATCAGATAAGATTAGTTTACATAATTAAGTTTTACCTTTTTACATTAATATTATACTACTGTTTTTAAAAACAATTTTTGTAGCTCAATCTTTATACCTGCTGGTGAATAATAAAAATACATTGAGAAAATAGCTAACTTATGTAAACTACACATTAAATGTAGAATTGTCGCTTTTTTGCTTCTTCTTGGGATCAGATAAGATTAGTTTACATAATTAAGTTTTACCTTTTTACATTAATATTATACTACTGTTTTTAAAAACAATTTTTGTAGCTCAATCTTTATACCTGCTGGTGAATAATAAAAATACATTGAGAAAATAGCTAACTTATGTAAACTATTTTTAAAACAAAAAAGCTACCTCAAGAAAGAACCCGGGTAGCTTTTTCTTAAGTAGCGCTCGCTACTTTCATGTCTGTCCTTCTGTCTGTGCAATACACCACCCTGTCAGCACTCCTTGTCATACGCCTATTTCTTTTAACTTATATTTTTTTCACTTTTTTTGTTTTGCCAATTTGAAAATTAAGAGCTGGCGAGCGTGTTAGCCAATTTAGCGCTACTTGATTGTATGCTTCTGTTTGGTTTATAATACAACTTGTTTAATTGTCTTTTTTAGTATGTTTTTGAATACTCGAGTAATATTCAAACCCAATAAACAAGTAGCATTGCATTTGAATCATGCTTTTTGGAGTGAAAGATCATCAAGAATTTATTGTTTATATTTTATCTGATAAATTCGGGACATTGGATTTGGGCTATTTTAATTTAAAAAATAAGAAGTTCAATTATAACTTCGGCTAGAATAAGGATTCTTGCAAAAAACAATTTATTATTGTATTTGTTGTACTTTTTTTTATTTTTCCTTAAGCCACGATAGTTAAAGTAAGGTTAGGAGCATAAAGTATGAGTTCATCACTATTGTATTTATGAGTAAAAACTTTAAGACTTCTTTTTTGTTCAGTCAAATGTTTTCAAAACATTGCGACTCAGTGAACCAAATGGGAGTTTTTCTAAGAATTATTCTTTAGCTTGTTCAAAAATAATTAAATTTAGTCGATTGCTGTGCTTTGTTATGCTGAACCTTTTTGCGAAATTTAGTTTGGCGTTGTAACGTTGGCAGGATACTGCAAGTGACATTTCCAACAAATAGTTAAACTCGAAACCTAATTTTGCAAAGGGTTCTGAGCCATATGGTTTGTCAACTTTAATAAAAAAAGTAGGCGTAAATAATAATGCTTTTTGTGCTTAATTATAATTATTAGATTACATAAGCGATTCTAGACTGCGTCAATATTTTTTTGTTTTATTCTTAGTTTTAATCATTATTTTAAAATCAAACGGTTAATACAGACAGAACAATTTTAAGTTTCCTTAATTTGAAGTTCTTTATAGTTTAGGCAAATAGTCGTATCTTTTAAAAAACATTACAACTGGCAAATATTTGAATTTAATTTGAAATGATTACGTCAAGAATGTTAAAAATATTTGAACTTAGCTTCGTTTTTTAACGATCCTTTCGTATGGTTGAAAAGTCAAATATTTTAAAATCAAACGGTTAATACAGACAGAACAATTTTAAGTTTCCTTAATTTGAAGTTCTTTATAGTTTAGGCAAATAGTCGTATCTTTTAAAAAACATTACAACTGGCAAATATTTGAATTTAATTTGAAATGATTACGTCAAGAATGTTAAAAATATTTGAACTTAGCTTCGTTTTTTAACGATCCTTTCGTATGGTTGAAAAGTCAAATGGATTAAAGTTGTCGTCCAAGTGGAGATATTCCTGTTGGCTTTTTTGTTTCTTTTACAAAAGCATGACTTTCCCAAATTTGACAATTTGGGAAAGTATTGAAAAGCTAAATTTCCCAAATAAGCTATCAGTTTGGTTGAATCAGTTAGATTTGAAGCGATTGGAATTGAGAGAGCTTTGTTAAGATGATTTTATTTGTAATATCTTAAATCATCGTAATTAATGACTTTGAGACACATATCTAACTTCAGATAAAATCTAAAACCATATTACTTCGAATAATTGAGAATTTTTTCGAAGTTAGTTATTTACCTTTTACAACTAAAAAACTTTCTAAAAAGATAATTTTAATGAATTGATATGTTTCATGTTTTAATATTTTGTTTAAATTATACCTTCTAAGAATTAAGTCCGATAGTCACAATATTAAAAAAAAAAATACGTATGGAAGTTTTAAAAAATGAGTTATCCCATCCCGTTGCTTGTAGTTTTCTTGTACATAATTAATACGCTCATAATATTGAGAATAATTTATTATGTTTTTATTTGATGTTTTATCTGTTAGTGAATATTTAAACAAAAATTCAGAAAGTATTTTTTAGTATGTTTTTGAATACCCGAGTAATATTCAAACCCAATAAACAAGTAGCATTTGAATCATGCTCTTTGGAATAAAAGATTATCAAGAAGTTATTGTTAATATCTTATCTAATAAATTCGGGACATTGGAGTTTGACTATTTGAATCTCATAAATAATTCAACGGTAATTCTAAAGAACAAGAAGTTCAATAATAATTTCACTAGGACAAGGATTCTTGCAAAAAATAACTTACGCTACGCAATACATGTTTTTTATTGTTTTTTATTTTACTTCAGTTAGTAAGGTTAGAAGCGCAAAGTATATATGGGTTTAGTAGTATTATTCCTTTTTAGAAGTAAAACCTCTTTAAGAGTTTTTTTGCTCAGTCCAATTTTATTTAAAACATTGCGACATAGTTAACCAAATGCGAGTTTCAAAGAATTCGACTTGTTCAAAAATAATTTAATTTAGTCGATTGCGGTTTCTTATTATGCTGAGCCTTTTTTGCGAAATTTAGCTTGGCGTTGTAACGTTGGCAGGATGGTGCCTATGACATTTCCAAAAAACGGTTAACCGTGGAAATTAATTTTACAAAAGGGTTCGGGTCCATATAAACCCAACTTTAATAAAAATAGCAGCCATTAATATTAATACTAATTTTTATATTTTGTATTCGAATATAATTATTACAAGCAGTTCTAGAATTTCTCAATAATTCTTCTGCATTATTCTGAGTTTTGATCATTATTCAAAATCAATCGGTTAATACAGACAGAAGAACAATTTTAAATTCCTTCATTTGGAGTTAGGTATTTGAACTTTAGGCAGGTAGTCGTTATTTTTATAAAAACTTTAAAACTGGCAAATATTTGAATTTACTTTAAAATGATTACGCCAAGAATGCTAAAAATCTTTGAACTTCGACAAAAATTGGCTTCTTTTTTTTAACGATCCCTTCGTTTGGGATGAAAAGTCGAATGGATTGAAGTTGTCGTCCAAGTGTAGATATTCGTGCTGGCTTGTTTGCTTCTTTTACAAAAGCATCTACACTTGTGGTCTTGTGATCAGACTTCTTATGCGAATATGGGAGGATGACGTTGTCATAAGGGATATGACTGCAGATGGGGGATCCCTCGCTGTTTTTATGATTGTTGTTCCTCTAATGGCTATGTTTCCAGGAGAAAGGGACACTCACATCTCTTTCTTTAACAGTTTGGTCAAACTGGATAGAAAACTGCAAGGTAACGTTTAGCAACTTTTTAACCTGGTTTTGTTGACTAATTCAGTAAAAGTTTTGATGTCATTCCAATTTTAATAAATCCAGAGTCAAAATTCCTCAAGAAATGTCTCAACAAGTTCGAAAATCTAAAGCCTGTAACATTAGTTATGGAATTTCTGATGGCTTCTACTGCAGTGGCAACCACGTTGGCACCTTTCTTGTTCGGATTCTCTTTCTTCGATCGAAGCGAGCCATTCCATCGTTTCTTGAAACATTTCTTTGGATGCGAACCTCGATTTCATATCAAGTACATTTTGATTGCTTTTCTTCCAGCGTATATTGGCGTGATTGCTGCAAATGCAATTCACTTCTTTGCTAATGCGGGATTCATGTATGTGCTGTCTGCTATGGTTTGCCTTAAATGTCTGAGTCTTGAAGATGTTGATGCGGACCCACGAGACCTGAATTCTTTAACAACCCAGGAGAAACTAGGTCCTACGACAAGCAACGAGAAGGGCGTTAATGCGGTTAATGCATTTGGGCAAGCTGAAACTGTAGGGGTCATTGAAGGGGTCAAGGTAAAAGTGACATCTAAAGCAAAACAGGATATGAAGGAATTGCGGACGAAATTTGCTCTAAAGGTTTACAGGGCCCTACAAGTCCTTAATCAAGGAGCTAATCTCATCTTTGAGCATTTTTTGCTTTCATGTAAAGGCCCTAAAT
>JAQGAA010002881.1:0-11829 GCA_034696425.1 Isotoma viridis
TATACTCTGGGATACTCTCTTTAAAAGAAAATACTTCGATGATGTGATTAAACTGTTGTTAGTCATTATCAAATCAACCTCACTCTGTAATTAGCTACACGCAAGGTCAAATGATGCGATGGCTTAGGAATTATGTGTTGTACTCACATAACATTATGACATTTTTCTTATTACACGTTTCTTTGTCTTTTATATGTCCTGTATGTAATTGGTATTACGATCGTCATTTAATACAAGCATTTCCTTGAAAATTCAGGTTTTGCGGAAGTAACTGATTTTAATCTTTGAATATTAAATGTATAGAAACTTAAGAAGAACGGTTTTTAAAGTTTAATATTATTTTTAAAAAGGTTTTATTTGAGTTTCCAAAATCTTGTAAATTAGCTTTTGAAATTTTAATGAAATAAATAAAAGCAAAATATACATAATCAATTTTCAACAAGACTTGAAATCATTCTATAGAACTATGTTGAATTTATTATTCCCAAGCTAATCCTAAAGCTCCTTTAGACATTATCTAAATTCAAAATCAAACTTTAATTTCTAATCTTCCTACATATTAACTATTATCAGACGCGTTAACTCTTTTTTTTATACTCGAAGTCCCTTTTGATTACAAAAGTAGTCAATAAATTTGACTATGATGAGAAGCTGTCCAGCTTCTGGCTTCTGTTTGAAACTCCTTTTGTTGTTCCTCCAACTCATTTAAATTTGAATCGATCTCATCCGAGATCGAAACTATCCCTTGACTTTGAACTAGTCTCTAATCAAGGAAGCCTTTAAAAAACATTCATATTATGCAATACCTGTATGCTGTATGCTATTATATGATGATGCCGTCCAGTGTGGATGTAGGTACTTAAGGATAAAAAAGCCAGAAGCTATGTAATCACGTTTGATTTAAAAACATGAATTTTTTTCCTACCCGCTTGTATATTCGGAGTATCATCATTGTATATTATTATTACAGATGATGATAAGATGTAGTAAGTTGCTTACTAACAGATAATAAATACATTCACGTGTATCTTTTTAGATTAGATACGGAGAAGATTAGCTAAAGCTTGATTTCATTGTGTATTGGGCTTTTAGTTAAATTCATATTATATATATTATTATATTATAGGAAGTACAAGCCGTCAGTTTTTAATTGTACATGCAGGATGAGTCTTTTGCATAGTTTGTAGCATGTAGTTAGTGGTTTAGTTTAGTAGCAGTAGTGGTTTTATAATAACAATTCATTAAAGGATTTATCCAGGAGATTTATTCCAGAAGCAAAGTAACAAAGTTGGCATAAGTGTCTGTCTGTCTGTTACACGGCTGCTTTGCTTTTAAATACTTGGTAGTAGTGGTAGTCGGTAGCGAATAACAATTAGCTGACCGGCTTGACACGACTGGAAAGCTTGAGGGATTTTATTTATCTCTATTAGAATATATGAGAGAAAGAAACTTGGTATTGAAAAAGGATGAGCTATTGAGATTACTGGCTTGACTGTGTGTTTGGATATTGTTGAAAATGCAAATTAAATCATTTTTACTCTGTAGGATCAGTAGTGGTGGTTGGTACACATGCAAGAGTTTGTATAATAAATTCAAAGATGACTTGGACTTATTATCTGTATTTTATAACAAAAGAGAATCAAACCTGATCTTGAGGTTTTTTTTCATGACCGTTTATACAATCTGACCAGTAGAGAACAAAAATGATTTGCGTTAGCACGTTGTGAAGGTTGAGATTAAAATATTTATGGTATAAAGAGAATAAGAAATAGGAAAGACTTACAAGAAGAGTTACTTGAATTATTCTAATGAGGAAAAATTTTTTAATAAAAAATATGTTCAGCCAGCCAAAGCTGAGGGAAGTCGGAGAGTGAAATGATGAGATGAAATGACGTTATTAAAATGTATTTATTAGGATGTACAATTGCAGTTTAAAGTAGTCTTTAATGTTTTATACACATCATCTAATTTAAAATTCTATTTCTTTTGATTTCCAGGGGTGAAGGAGACATCGACCGTAATAAATCATCCTTTAAAGATCAATCAAATCCTGGAACAGACTCAAACTCTAATCCATCAGATCCAAACTCTGTAACTGGAGGATCATCAACAGACTTGTCAACCGGTGGTAATAGTAGTTCAGCTACTTCAAATGCAAATTCGAATTCAAACTCGTCAAGTAAAGGGAATAAAGTTGAACGGAGGGAGTCTGCAAGACTGGCAAGTGGGGCTTCGAAATTCCTTCGGTCTTTAAGAAGTCATCATAAAGAATCTAAAGATCAAATCAACGTCATAGCTCTTAAGGAAATTGACAGTGATCATTGTCTATCTCCAGAGGGTAAAGGTCACAATATATATAATACTACTGGTGGTGGTAGAAACTCTGTGACAGGAGCTAGATTACCTGAAAGAAGTCAGAGTTTCCAGGAGAAAAGACTTCTTGTGGTCACATCAAAATCCACAAGTGAAGCCACTGGTGGTAATGGTCCTAATGGCCATGTTAAAGTAAAACATTCACGAGCCCAAAGCTTTGTATGTAATTCTCAGCCTTCTCACGGCTACTTGAAGCATCAACAAAATTACCACAATCTTCAGAACCCACAAGGGAATCAACAGCAGCTTTTTAATAAAAAACAACACCAGTTACAACAGCAACTTCAGCAGCAACAGCAACAAAATATTTATTCAACCCCACAAAATATCAATGGTTTACCACCCCCACCTCCAGTAGGGCCAACGACCCGAACTTTAATTAAACCTTGTGAGACAATTTATGAAAACTTGGAAGTAATCTTGGAACAGAATAATCTAAATAAGAATTCTAGAGTAGGTGGTGCTACTACTTCTAATCTGTCTGAAGATAATAAAAATTCAGAATCAGATCATAAGAATACAACAAACTTGGACAATTCATCCAAATTCCCAACAGGACCCAACCCCTCAGCATTATCATCTTCAAATATGACAATCTTTGAGAAAGATCGTGACCGTAGACCATCCCGTAAACTGACCAAGGATTCGGGTTATGAGACAAATTACTCAGATTATATGAACATCGATATGCTAACATCTTCAACAGATTCCGTAGATTCACCAACCCTATCAAAGGAATTAGTTCGTTCTCAGCAACAACAACAAGAAGCTTCATCAGCTTATAGTTCACACGGTGAACATCTTCGTGGTGGAAGTACTTGTGGTGGTGGTGGGTCTGCCACATCTGCTGCTGGAGTGACAAGCTCGAAATCAGACAATGAGAGAGCATTGCCCACATCTTCAACAGGAGGGGCTAACACTAATGTTATTAATGGTAATAATGCAAACACTAATAAAAATGGAACGGTGACCACTACAACGTCTACCACCACCACCACCACTACCACTGGTCCCAAGGAATGTACAACAAGTAGTAGCAATATTTCTCAATTGCAACATCATCAACAAAATTCCCACAAGAATGGAGATCAACTCGTTGTTGGAGTGGATGTGGATGACTTAAACCATCAAAGTGACACTAGCCAAGGAAAAATGGTTATTTCCGGAATGCAGGAAATGATGATGACAAATAGAAAATTACGAAGGAGTATTTCAGAAGTTCCATCTGAAAGGATGATTTTCTCAAAATCACAACCCAAAAAGATTGACACTTCTCGGGCTGTTTATTCCTCTGTTGGAAATGGGTAAGCTTTTTAAAGCACAAATGGTGCCATTTAACTTATTTACTATCATCACTACAACTTCTTTTTGTTAACTCTTTGCGTGTGCTTCCTTTCAAAATTTTAATGCGGTGTATTTTACTATATAAAAATAAATACAGAAGGCCTACCAAGTACAAAATTAAAGTATACACTGACAATTCAAAAAAATACTAGTGAATCAGTTGAATTTAAAAGTCTTCTAAAAAAAACTTTACAAATTGGCAGGCATTTGTCACCATCATTCATTTTATGAGACTTTTTACCTTTCAAATAAAAACACACTTTAAGCGACGAATGAATGATGTCCTATCGACATGACAAGTTTCATTGTCCTCAGTCACCCAATGCTAGGTTTTTTATTTAGAATTCAACTACAATTTAAAATGACTAACTGATTCTGAGTCCAATTGGCATTGATCTTTTGTAATTTTTCTAGAGCAGTGGAACTGTTGAAGGAATTTTTTTTCATAATATAAAAATTACCTGCAGTTCACAGTTTTTCAAAAAAATTAAATTGGACACCTTCTGCTCAATCATAACTCATTCTTATATAAAATGTGTAGAGATGGGTGAAATTGCATTTTTATTAATCTGGGACTTTATTTTAGCTTTTTTTCTTATTGTAAAAATTCATTTAATTTTTAACTCAACTCAACATAGAGAGTTGACAGTGTTTTTGTTACTTTATAATATAGGCACTATAGTGTACCAATTCTCTTCCATTCATTTCTATACTTATTCAAGGTAGGGTTTAAGATGCAATTTAGAAGTCGTTGCATTGTCACTCTATCTCTCTTGTATTTGAAATTCTGAATAAGTTAATAGTAGAAGGATTTATTTTTGTATTCGTCTTTAGTTAGCAAAACCTTTTTAATGTAAATTTATGCTTTAAATTTAGTAAAGTTTTTGTATTATTTAATTCATTCAATATGCCTGATTTCTGAATGGCTTTTGTGGTAAAACATTCAGTTAATTTAAGTTTGATTCTTTAATTGAGAGTAAGCTGAGTTGCAAAAACTTTGAATTTGATCATTATTGACTGATTTTAATTCTCACTGTGGGACTGTCATCAGTTCCAAATATCTGTCAACAAAATTGTAGCTTTTGATATATAGTCATCTGGATTGGCCTTTTACTTGATTCAAAATCTGATATTAAGGGTAATTGGTAATTTAGTGTATGATCTATATACACTATTTTTACTTTTCACCAATACAATACTGGGTATAATAAAGCTTCTGCTGTCTTTTGCTCTGATTTCTTCATACAAAAATTAACTTTCTTAAATTCCCCAAAATCAGACCAAAAATCTACAATAAAAGTTAATTTTCAACTTAAACAAAACCACACAAGTAAATAGTTTGGTATATCAGAGAGACCATAAACAGCAATATTTTGTGACTGATTTGGATTCTTTCGTAATCATATCAAGTAATAGATTCAAATCAAAGAGAGAACCTATAATCTATGAAAAACTACTTTAATCTAAACATCTACTCCCTATACGTCCTTCACTCACGGATACGCTCTGTTTTCTGCTTACAAACATGTAATCCAACATAACATAAGGCTCCTGTCGTATTTCATCACATAATTCTAATCCAGCAGGGCAACTTGTCAAAAGTTTTTAAGAAAACAAATTATGTTATACAAGACACTCGCTTTCTTCTTCTTAAGGCATGCCGATGCTGATGATGTTGTATGTGCCGTGTGTACCTCTGTTGTAAAATTCTGAGACTTCAATTAATTAATCTTCTCAAAGAATAACCTTATTTCGTTTAAATAACAAGAATCAAGAGTATCAGATGATGATGATATAAGATGATAATGTATAAAGTCTATGTCTACTTAGTGCCAGGCATGCAGTCGATCAGTATGGGTTCCTATCTGCCTACAGATGACACGAAACAAAAATGCAATCCAATTTCAATTCAAAATTCCAAGCCCTTAAGGGATAGCTTGTTTCATGGATGATGTTATAATAATATTACCAATATCCACATATTATGATGATGAGATGCTTTTACCAGAGCGACAGACTTGTTGAAATTTGCACGATATGACGATTAACAAGCCTAACCTTAATAGGAGTGGTCAGATTATTATAATAAATATTTCAGTTTCTGAGAGAGATGAGCCCAGGGGAAAATTAATTATCTGTTAACTCTTTTCTTATTTTTGTTTCAAGTCTGATCTTTTACTTCTAGTTAGTTAGTAGTAGGCAATAATATTTTAATAATGAAGTTAGTATAATAGGAAACTGATGAGTAATAATATATAACTACACACTACACAATGTATTTATCTAATTTTTAATCCTATTTATTATGTACTGATATCAGCAACAAGCTGACTTTGTCTGTGGCAAATTCATCCTTTCATCTAACTGACCAATACTTTATTTATTGTTATTATATTATTATTATTATTGCATTAGGAATTACATTAGGATTCTTTTTATGAGCAAGTCAATCAGTTTTGTGTCAAAAGTCCACAGGGTGCAAAATTAGCAACATTGTTTTGGGCGTATATCCCATTACTCATGAATTTATGATGATGCGTTCCCTAAGAAATTCTTTTTGCTTTATGAAACCATAAATAACAAAAGTTTCTTAGTTGTAAAGTTGAATTTGAAATTCGGAAATAATAATCTCTTACGGGATATTATGAAATTCGAAATGAAACAAGAGAGACTAATAAACGAGAACAAATATGTAACTCTAAATTGTGTAAAACAAAGTGTAAAACATGAACTCCTACAAGCAACAAATGATCGTTTACTCAGACAGATAACAAAACTATATAGAATTACCAATAAAAATAATATAATTATGTATAGATATTAAAACAGAGGTAATCAGCTCAGTTACTCAAGTCAAACGGAATGATTTTAGTAAAATATCGTGAGTGACAGACAAGAAGTTTGATAGATCGATTAGTTTTTCATTCACATGAACAATCAACATAAAAAGGGAAAGGTGTAATAGAGTTTGATATGCTAAATATTATATAAGTCATGCTTAAGGAAAAGAAATACATTTAGATGTGTTTTATTATTCTAAAATTATTAGCTCTTTTGTCAGACGCAATTATCAAATGATTATTTAATGCTCGAGTTACAATATAAAGAAAGAAACTATCGCATTAAAAGATATAACACAATAGTAAAAAACTAATAAATGAATTCCCAGAGTTAAACAATTTTGTTTTAACTACCTAATTAAAAAATACATTTGAAGAAAAATGTTTATAATATATACAAAAACTGATTTAGTTTTATAATACAGATTACTTTCCTCTGTGCTCCGTCTATTTCTATTTATTATTTCCTGTTTTAAAAATCCTATTAAAACTGATCTAAAGAATAGTCACGACCATGCAAAATTCCTGAGAAATTTCGCACGTTTGCTACATAGTAAAAATAGTAATAGTAATGATGATGAAAGGGAATTCATTGGCTTTGAAACTTTCTGGCTTGGCTTGGTATGAAAATGATGCAAACTGGAGGCTGATAGACAGTCCACAAGAAAACTTCGTGGTTTTTCTTTTAAAGGGTTAAAAAGCTTAAAAATAAAAGTAGATTAAAGAATTAGTATCATTTTTTAGAAGGAGTTTGGGTTTTCAAAGGTGGAATTTCAGTTGGGGTTTGTAGTAGTAATAAGTTTGTTTGTTTGTATCTATTTTCAGCTCTGATTTTAAAATCTGAGTGATGTGTCATGGCTAAAGGGCAAGAATGAAAGAGGCACAAAACACTGAATAGAAGGGAACGTGGTGTGTGTGTGTCTGTGTGTGCTGCTATTACGTAATGTGTAATGGTTTGTTGAATCTGAAATTAGACTGGGCGTGAAGCACAAATTAAAATAAAGCGTTTATTATTTAAACCCCCGTGAAATGTGCTTTTTGTAAATCACAAAACCCAAAATGAACGGTAATAATATCTCTCGTAAAAAAGTATACTTATTTTTATATACATGAAAATGCAAAGAAATACATCCACACACAGAATACAAAAAGGATCTTGTTTTATTTTAACACGAAAGTTAAAGAAATGTACTTACAAGAAAATGAATTCGGTTAGGGTTGAACCATGAAGTAATCGTGTGAAAAAGAAGGCTGTAATAAGTTTATTGTATTTATTACAATGTATATTTAACGTGAAATAAAAAATAAGGAAAATGATTATTCTCTTTTCTTGGATTTGTCCACGAGAGAGAGATGAGTTAAGTTCAAAAACGGTTTAAACAATAATACACATTAACATTATTAGGTGTAAAAGGTAGTCTAAACTTAAAATCTTTTTAAAAAGTATATTTTTTGTACACAAAACATTAGAAAAATGAGCATTAAATCGCTGGAAAGAGTTGAATTTTCCAAGGTAAATAAATATTTAAAAAAAGAAGGTTCACTTTCAAGTTTTGACATTTTGTTTGAAAAGGGCCGTATGTCCCTTCCTACCTCCAACCCTGTTTGTATACAACGTCCTTTTTGTGTGTACATGGCACCTGTCACTATATAGTACACACACACACACTGTACTTTACGTCCCCTTTAAACATCCATCTATCTTGTGAGGATTTTGGTTGGTGGTGGTGGTTGAGGGAGGTTTTAGTTACATTGATTTACCTTTACCTGACATGCAATTTGATGAGGGGTGAGTGAGAGAGCACTTATCTTTAATGGTGTTAAAGGCTCGGTGGGTACTGTATGGTTACGTTGGTGGAGTGTTTTTTATGGGAGAAATTAAAGGGATGTGAGAGAAGAATAATGACTGACTGGGGAAGTTTATGGGGAAATGTTCAATTATTCTTATTAGAGATTCATGTAACGTTCTAATGTATTTGAAATTTCATAGAAAGATAAATATATCGCTTATAGTTCAATCGCTTCAAACGCTTAGGAGGTTTCTAAGCGTTTGTGAGCGTTAAGAAAAAAAGTTAAAGCTTAAAATTGCAAAGAAATTTTTAACCACTTACACACACACCGATAACGCATAAAATGATAGAAAAATGTACTAATGTTTAAGAAGATATGAGTTAAGTGGCTTCGATTTGCCTTTTAAAATGGAACACACGATAGTCCAGCAAAATACTTTTAGGTAAAGTGGATTTTTTTTTGTCCATATTGGATTGCATCTTTGCAACAAGTATTATTGTTATTTACTTCTCTCATGGATTTATAAAATTTGACAAGAGAGAGAGAGAGAGTAAAGCAAGGAAACTCTTTCTGTTTAATGTTTACAATGCAATTCCACGTATAATAAAAATATCAAAAAAGAGAAGGAACAAGAATGAAAAGAAAGTTTGTTTGGTTGTTTTTTGTGTCGTAAAAAATATGATTAATGTTTCGTCTCTCTCTCTACGGAGAAGTCTGGTTTTTTAAAAAGATGTTGTAAAACTTTATCCAGGGTGTTTTCTATTGATCTTGATTACGGGTTGTTGTTTGTTCCAAGTGCAACCATCCAACCCTACCATCATCACTCAAGAAACAACTTAAATGTACTCAGGTAGTAAGTCAAAGCAAAAGGATTCAATAATAATCTCATGTGTAATTTTCTTTATACTCAAGAAGATGATGTTTGAATGATTTAATGCTTCTTTTCAAATTTGTCTAAAAAGCTAAAGCCAGGATGACTTTGTGTATTTATTAGAAATATTTGGAAAATGTAATCTAAGTTTTTTAAAAAAGAGTTAATTCTTAATCCTTCCTTCCTAGCGGATATTGAGTTTCAAAACTGGGTGCATTTTTATTTATTTAAAAAAAACACCCGTTCACTTGTCAAAGGGTGGGTGGACTTTATTTTCATCATGAAATTTGATTATTCGTATTGAAAACTTGGGAATTTATTACTACCGGTTATTCAAACTTATATTCAAGCATTCTCACTACTTTTAAGAATTTCGATAGAACGGGGGCGGTCAGTCATGCCATCCAGAACCTTATATGGTCCGAAGGAAATGAGACACATTATGTTAAATTTTGATTGCAATCTCAATCACAATCACATCCACAGGTCATGTTGTAATAATCTCTCCGTAGTGTTTGTTTAAGGTTTCATTGTATAATGCAAAAGTTTAAGCTTGGGTTTAGGTTTTCGATTTCTGGTTTATAATCAATGAATTTAACAAGCTTGATTTTTATTTTATTCGAGTCCTTGACGCTTAGGAATTCCAAGTTGAAGAGAGTAACAGCAGCAGATGTAACAAATAAATAAAGGGTTGGTTGTTAGTAAATAATATTATAAAAGTATTCTGGATTTCGGTAAGATACGATTGAATCTTGTTCTTCAAGTACACAAAAGGATTAAGGATTTGAGTTTTGAGTAAGCAAAAGCTTTCAAAGGAAAATAAACTAGATAAAAAAATCATAAGAAGAGATTAGGATGAGTTGAAAGTTGAGATTGTGTGTGTATGTGTGTGTGTTGTAACAAAAGCCAGGGTCACTCTTCAAAATAATCTTCTATTGCTTCTTCTCTTGTTGATACACACGTTTAATTTTATACTTAAGATTATATAAGAATAGCCGTGTTCCAAAGGGTGGGTGCGATGAGTCGATTATAAATTATGTCTTAAGATTTTCTTGATCCTTAAGTAAGTTCAGATTTCAAAGAAAGCACTATTTCGGGTATTTTCTACAGAATTTTTAAAAAACAAATGAAATCTTCAAAAAACTAAAAAAATACTTTGATTTGATTAAATTATCAGAAAAATCTTCCTCATAATTTGCAAACATATCCAGTTAGTTCACAGTTTTCAAAATGTATCTCTTAACACACACACACACAAGGAATCAGAAGAACAACGAGGAAATCAGTCAAAAGGGATTAAATCCCTTGAAGCTTGAAAAGATGAAAAAAATAAAAAATAAGAAAGTTTAGAGAAGGAAAAGAATAAAACAATTTGAATAGGAGGCAGTCCTTAACTTTTCATTTTAAACTCAAACCAATACATAAGATATAAAAAATAGTAAAGAAATAAAAGGTAAAAACCTTTTACCTTGAGTTGCCTTGAGTCTTTTAATACATATATAATATAAGCTTAAACATATCTTTTATATTTATTATCTATTTTTATATTAGTTTGTGTGTTGCAAGCTTCAATTTTTATTATTATTTCTCTGGTCCTAGAAAACATTTTGCTTTTCAGTGTGTATATTGTTTTCTTAAGATGAGAGAGCATATACATCTAAAATCTAATAAAAAAAATCATCCTTCGGTTCTTCAACTTAACACTTCTTTTTAACATTTTAACTCTTTATGCGTTTTCTACAAGTTAGAGTATAAAGACCTTGCCCTAGGGGTTTTTATCCAGTTGGAGTAAAAAAAAATATCTCTACGTGAGTGTACGAGTACACTAGAGTTTTGTTACTTGTAAAGTGATTGGGTAATTTGGACACGAAATAGATAACACTTTATTGTATTACGGGTTCGAGCCCTTTGGATTATCCTTTTTATACTTATCTCTTACTACTTGGGTGCTTATGGCTTACTGTTGCTTAACTGGTAGCAGATTTTTTAACTGTTGAGTATCATTCTGAAATCAATTGGGCTTAGGAGAAAGGAAATTTTTTTAAACTAATAAAATTTCCTGTTAAGTTTTGCTTTTTAGGAATTTAGCTGCAATACGATTAGGGCTCATGCATTTTATGAAGAGACTTGGGGATGATCAATTTGAAGGGATACAATATGATATTATTAAAGCCATAAACACTTTTAGAGAATTTTACACAAGAAAAATTCCAATAATATTGTATGTTATTGATATAAGAAACCACTTTCAAAGAAGGTCAAATTAAATGATACAGGCGGAAAAGGTTCAGAAATTTATTATTATTATTTATTAACTTGTGAACTACATGAAAAATAATTTATTTATTATTTTTAGGCTTGGCTCAACAATGCCTAACCAATCCCTTATATTAAATTATTAATAAAATTAGTGCAGCTACAATGATTCATTTTTCAAAGCCTGGAGCAAACAAAAACAAAGAGTTTTGACAGCCGCACCATTAAGGTGCTTTTCCATACATAAAAAGTATAAAACCGCCCCATAAGAAGTCAGTGTTAATTTCAAAATGTATCAACGCCTTCAGTATTTCGAATTTTAATTTCAAAATTTGACCAGATTTACAGAAAAAT
>JAQGAA010002882.1:0-11826 GCA_034696425.1 Isotoma viridis
AACTATAACACCGTGCATAACCAAATAACTATAGGATTGGCATTTTATAATTCTTATGTTTGAAATGGCGAATCAGTGATGTTAGTGTGTTAATGTTGTACAAATCTCCAAAATACCCAAACAACTCTTTTCTCAATTGGCTTACGGAAATACTCAAAGAGGAAAATGGAAATTTGGTGTGTTTTGGTGATATAAATATCAGTCTTTTAGGGGTAGAAGGTCACAAAGTTGTGCAAGTATTCCACAATTACAATCTGGAATCAAAATTGAGCCTACAAGATTTTTCCACTGATGGTGGAACCAAAATCGACTGTTGCTTTTCAAATATGGATAGCTTAAGTGCCTGGTTTTATGAAGCATACTATAGCTACCATAAGCCAATCTGCATCGTATGGAAAAAAACTCTTGTGGAAATCTAAATGTATTACCTTAATCTTTATTTTTACGTTCACAAGTTTTTTATTATCCTTTTTGTATGCTAAAAATATGTCACGTTGATGAAATAAATCTTTAAGAATAGATAGTTTAAAACATTCCAAGGGTCTTGTAGAGCTTTGGTTTGGCTACAAGCATGTATTTCTGTTTTTTTCGAAACGTCAAAAGTTAGAAAGTTCCATCCTATCAAAGTAGAAATTCATGTGCTAACATTTTGTATACATTTTTGTTATAGTTTTTCTTAGTAAATAAACTTAAAATTGAACTTTTTGGAAAAATTAAGTATTTTGAAGTTCAAACTTCTTAGTAATATGCTAAAGTGTTGTGTAGTATGGCCAAATCGCACATTGAAGAATTATAAAATGCCAATCCTATAGTTATTTGGTTATGCACGGTGTTATAGTTGTATGTGAGATATTGAGTTGTGCATGAGTTCAATGATTGGCACACGAGCTGAGTTACACAAGGAGTATTTTTTGTACTTATACTTTAATGAGAAGTAGTATTTGGTATGTTTGACTAATGTTGATAATAGTAATGTTAAAATTTCAGTTACACTTATGCTTTAATATCCAAGTAGTTAACTCTATAATATGTTATAGTCATAATACATAAAATATGAAAAGTCAAAATGATTCCATGTGTTGGAAGGTTGGAACTATTTATTTAAAGTCAAAAACGCAAAAATCGCAAATAGAAGTTGTAGACGATTTATATGGCTCTAGTGCTGTAAAAGTATTTTGTTCAAAATGTCAAAGGTTAAAAAGTTCCATCGTTTCAAAATTTGTATAAATTTTAATGTGCCAACATTACATCTATATGTCATTCCTTAAAGTATTTTGGTCATGTGCCAATCCACTACTTATTTGAGTATATGTGTTTATGCCAATACTTAGGTATCATTCTCATATGCCAAAGTCAGAGTTTTACTCAATACTGTGCGCGTATATTCCTTGATAGGATGTTATGTGCCAATTTTTCATATGCTGAATGCCAATCTTTGCTGCAATGCTGCCAGTTCTCATTGGTGGCACTGCATGGCTGCCAAATCTATACTCCTTTTATATGATGTTTCTAGTCTATTGTTGCTCTATATTTTACATAATAAGTTGGCACATTAGTTTTTTTTTCCTATCTTTGACATTATTACATAATATATGATTCTAATTGAGTTTTATTAATTACCTAACAGTTATAAGATTTATTATTCTTTTTTTAAAGCGAATTGAATAAATCAGTTTTTCTTATAGTTTTGAAACATGTGTGGAAGTTTTAAACGTGCATTTAAAAAATTAATATTATAAACATAATCCCTTCGTCAAGACATATTCAAAGGACACGTTGTTAGAAGTAGGTCATAGCGCGTAGATTTGTTGCTGCTTCAACATATTCATTTTAATGCTGTTAATGCTGAAACATCCAAAAAACATACAAAGCTTTAATTTTCAAATCGACCTGTCTTGCGCATGCTAGCTGAAGCAGATAAATTATGTGAGGACACTGAAATAGTTTCAAATTAAACTCAACTCGAATTTATTAATTTTTTAACTGCTCTGATAAATATATACAAAACTTAGGAGCGCACCAAATCTACAATGACTCATCCACTATTACAATGTCTTTAACTTGTCACAATTAAAAGACCTTCATTATAAAAATTAACTTCACTTAAGCAAAAAACACTCAAAAAAAGGACGCTTTCTTAATTTAGATCCAAAAAATAACACAGAAATTTCTAGAAAAAATTTCAAAAAATTTCAAATTTCAAAAGCATTTCAAAATTTCTAAAAAATCAAAAATTAAAAAAAAATTCAACGGATCAAACAAAGTTGAAAGCGAAGCTTCCCCTACTTCGTTACACATCCGAATTGATTGTTGTAACACATCAATTGGCTAACAGAATTACAAAAAATAGGGCTTGGCACATCACAGAAAAGAACCATTGACTAGCATAAGTACGTACTAAGTGCACCTTGGATGATCACATATCAAATCTGAATGAAAACAACTGTAGTTTGGCACATAAAATCTACAAGCAGAATAGCATAAAATTCAAACATTATTACATAACAAAACTCTTTAAGTGAAGGTTAATTTTTGGCATATTACCTTTTTTTAAATACAAACTGATACACAAAAACACTCTTGATTGTATTATTGCGTCAGCTGCTCCATAAAAATTGGCACGTTCATGCCATAACATAGAACCATTGAATTGGCATTATATGCTTATCTACTCTAGCTGCAAGCAATTGCTGATGATGCTAGAGGAAATACTTGATAACTCAAGCCTAACTGTGAACTATGACCTTTCTTATTTCTACCTATGTCTTCTTACGTTTTAAAGTGCAAACTGCAATTCCCTAGTGAATTGATTTGCTTAAATTAGGTGAAAATAAATAAATATGTGGATAACCAAAGATTTATTAGAAAAACTAACTCCCAATAATCAATTTATTACTTGTAAACATTTATCAAAATGCCACACAAAATGGAGTATTTTTACAATTGATGTTCTGAATCCAACATCACAATTGTAACTTACACTAAAAACTAAACTTCTTAAGAACTACACAAAATGTCGGACTTTTATCTTCTTAAAAGTTCGCTTCAATTTAGTTAAAACTGTCCAACTACAAGAAAGAATACATGTTCAAGGGTATTTAATAACCTTTAAAGATTTCAATAGATTAGATAATAAATAATACACGAGAACACAATACTCTAAAAATTCAACTTACTATTATTATGTTTTTTCATATACTCTAAAAACTACATAAATCTTCTCCTCCCGCAACTCAATGTATGAGCCAATCACTGATTTACTTACTATTGCAATGCTTTGAGCCAATATTCAACGGTACTCATACTCATAAGTAAAAGAACCTTGAAAGTTGGCACAGAACAGTAGGAAATTACACATACACAAAACAAATATCCTATTCATACAAAATTGCCACATGAAAATAGTTACTACACGCAACATCACTATACGTAACAATATTACATACGAGATTGGCACAAGAAAATAAACAAGCAAATTTGGCAACATTGAACTACAGTTTGGCATATAAACGCTAAATGAAAGATTTGGCAACATTGAACTACAGTTTGGCATATAAACGCGAAATGAGAGATTTGGCAACATTCTACAACAGTTTGGCATATAGACATGAAATGAGAGATTTGGCAACATTGTACAACAGTTTGGCATATAGACATGAAATGAAAGATTTGGCAACATTGTACAACAGTTTGGCATATAAACCTGAATAAGACATGACATAGTACATACAAATCCAGTAGCATTGGATTAAATGGGAATTTAAGCAAATTTTGAGAGAGTGGAACTTTTTAACTTTTGACCTTTTGTTCAAACTAAACAATCTACCAGGTGGCCAGACAAATGGTCTGCCAACGTAGTTTGTCCGATTTCAAAAAATCCCCAACGGAAAAGTTGCACCTCTCCAAAACTTCGATGTCTAAACTTTGGCACATGGCAATACATTAGGAGTTTGAATAAAAGACTTTTAAAGAGTGGAACTTTTTAATCTCTCAGATTTAGGTCAAACTAATTAAACTACCAGGTAGCCAGATAAGTGGTTTACCAACCTAGTTAGGTCGATTTTCCAATTAGCCCTTTAAGAAAATTCCACCTCTCTAAACCTCTAAGCATGAACTTTGGCACATTGGCAAATGAACCTTAACATTTTCTATAACTTTAAAACGGTTGGAACTTTGAACCGTTGACTTTTCCGACAAACATTTTTTACTATATTGTAGCTAATTAATTTAACTAAGAACCCTATTTATTCATTTAGCAATTTAGCTCTTTAACAAAAAGTTCCAACTCAAAATATAAGACTAGTTTGGCCTTACATGTCTACTTTATAACTAAATTTATTTCTGTCAATGACAGGCATAAAGAAAAACTCTAGCATAGTCTGGTCTTTAGCACATGAAATCCTACAAACTTTAAAAAGTTGGAACTTTCTAAATTTAACCTCTGGACAAAATTAGAACGACCCAAACAAATGCTCTACAACTGTACAAGATCTTTTAGGTTCTTTTATCGATTTGAACTAAAACTAAAATTTCCATCTCAATTTATCTATTGAAAAACAATAAAATGCGAATGTTGACAAATGTTGGCACATGAATCCATCTGACTTTGACATGATGGAACTTTGTGATCTTTGACATTTTCACAAAACCAGAAAAAAGGTCACACTTCGAGGTTTGGACAAGTTGAACTTTAGTTTTGGTAATTAATTAGGAAATCAACTTAACTAGGTTGGTAGACCATTTGTCTGACTGCAAGAAAGTATAGGTTAGGTTAAAAAAGTTACTTGCTTAAAAAGTTCCACTCTCTTTGAGTATGTTGATATTCCATGACTTGAATTTAAACTTCTATTGCATTTCCATTTGCCAACTTTATGTAATGAAATACTAAATTATTGCTATGTGCCAAAGTTTAGAATTCGAGGTTTAGAAACGTCGAGTTTTTCCATGGGGGATGAATCCGGAAATCGGCTTAACTTCGTTAGTAGACGACTTATCATCACCATCTACATCATTTTACTACATGGTAGATAAGTCAGTTTGACCAAAAGGTTAAAGATAAAAAAGTTCCACTCTCTAGAAGTTTGCCGTGAAACTCTCATTGAATCTAATGTTGATGGCCATTTGTATATACAGTAGCCAAATGTTATGTTTATGCCAAACTGTTGTAGAATGCTGCCAACTTTATATGAATAGGTTTGTTATCATTTAGCGTGCAGCGTCTCATGTGCCAACTTCATATTGATATGTATTGTGTGTGTCTATAGAGTAAATACTTTCATGTGCCAACATTTTATTATTTATCTATTGTGTGTTTGTATAGTAAATTGTATGTGCCAACTTTACATTAATAGGTTAGTTTATAATGTGTATGCGTAGTTCTGATTGCGATAATGACACTCACGTATAATGCGTAATATATAGTGAAATTTCCTACAGTTTTGTGCCAACTTAGGTTCGTTTACTTATGAGTACTGTTGTCTTGTTAATCTTTAGAATATTGGCTCAAAGCCTTATGATTGGTTAATACCGGTATAGTTGGACAATTTTGAGTAAAGTCCATTGAACTTTAAACAGATAAAAGTCCGATATTATAGTCAGTACCATACGCTTGAAGTTAGTAATCAAATTTCCTAGTCATATGCCAAATCAATGTGCAGTGCTGCCAAATCGCCCATTCGACATTTGTTAAATGCTAACTCTTTATTAATTCAAAAAATAAAACGTAAAACAAAAAGATAAAATATGTTAATTAGATTTATTCGTTTAAATTAATTTAGCCTTCGTAAACGTGTAAATAGGCCCACGTAAAACGTTAGACGGGCTTTGAAAGTCAATGCCAGAATGTGTGATTTACATATCTTAAGTCAAAACATCCTTCATCCTCCTTCAACAGTTGATACATATATTTGCAGTATTATACGAATTCTTATAACTTATTTCAATTTGTCATTTTTATCCCATATTACTATGAAAAAAGTAACCTAACAAAGCTGTAACAGAAAACTATAACAATTGGTAGGAAATATTCTGGTTTTATACTTTAAAATGTTGAGCCGTTGTTCTCGAACATTTCATTGCAATTCAATTTTTCTTTTTCTTCTCCATCTCTTCATTGAACCAGGATTCCAGAGCTACACTCTCTTCCATACTTGGTTTTGTCTATGATTTGTTTTTGAGTGTTACAGAGACAAAAAATATTTAATTTAATCGTACTTACTATTAGGATTATATTTTACGTGAATGCTTACCCAGAAACGGCTCCCAGCTCCGACACTGATCGACTTTGATTCCTTGTACTCCTCCACGATACCTCTGCGAATAGCGATAACAGAAAAAGACTCTTCCTCAAAATTTTCAGCTTGTGACCCCCACAGCGTTACTTTAATCTACATTATTATGACGTTAAATGATTTAAAATTGTAAATAGTTAACAAATCTTGAAGATAAATTCATTACCGTCTTCTTTGACTCATCAGTTAAGGATATATCTCTCTTGAAGGTCCCCTTTCGAGTAGACTCTAAACCCCAATCCTTTACTAGTACTCCAAGCACATCTTCCATAATATTTTTTAATGAATTTACTGGTGCAATAATTATATCATGCAAGGCTTAAAAGTATTAAATAAAATGACTCACCGACTCTAGATTTTGTTGCGCAGGTTAATACATCTTGTATTTGTAAAAACGAGAATTTGATTTCCGGAAATTCAACTGGTTCAATTGCCTCAATTTTTGATAAAGCATTAATACGCAATTCAAAAATGTTGCCCGTTCCGCTTGGGTGGTCTTCAGATGCTTTACTTACGCCAAATCCACAAACCGAGAATATACTGTCAACCTATGCAACAAAACAGATGTGATAAGCTATTCTGATATATTTGATGTGATATAAAATGAATTCATATAATGTTTAACCTCAATTAATTGTGCTAATTTCTCCGCTTGCTCGTCAAATGAAACTAAAGAAATTTCAGAAGTTCGGTCGAATCCATGGAAATCAAATACTTTGCCTATCGATGTCTCCCTTAGATTACCTTTGTATGAAACTCGGATATTTAGAGAAACTTCATTTGGGCTAAAAATGCAATAATCCGTTCATTTATAAATTTATCAAAAACAATGTATGCAGTTTCATTAAGTTTGACATGTACTTACTAGTATCCGCTTGCCAATTCATCAATGCTTACAATCAATGGTGCCGTCTCGGTTGGTGACACATCGTGATTTTCCTCGTCCCAAAAATCAAAATTTAGGCGTTTTTTCGCTGGAGTAGTGAATTGCGAATCACTTTGTGATCCGATGCTGGAGCCAGTTGGCGAACTCTCCAAATCTTTAAGTGTGTATATCATTAATTACAAAAACTAGAAGTAAACTAAAAAGTTTGAAAAGTGTACCATTCCCTGATGCATTTCTCTTCCTTCCTTCCGCATTCGATTTCGACGGTTGTGATGACATTTTCTTTGTAGTTTCCTACTAAACAAACAGCACAGAATCCAATTAAGTGTAATCCTAATAATTTGTTTTGTAATATATTTTTTTAAATGTGATAGTAATCAATATTAATCGATTATCACTTCACTAAGGTGAATGCCCGGAGGAAATGCTTTATAGTATGACCACAAATGATAACTCAGATATCACAAACTTTATCTTTAATGTTGAAAATGGTTAAATAATTATCACGAAATTAAAACTCAGTTGACACGGGCAAATAATGACAATAACCTTACTGAGGTTATAGTTAATAGATGGTTTTTTTCCTGCATTAAAGTCACTTCTTCTCACCTAAAACTGCTGAACTGTTCGTTACAAACGAATTAATTAAGGTCGAACGGGGAACGGTCAACACAGGAACTATCGAATTAATAAACAAAGTAAGAAACAATTATATAAATTTCACTTAAAACGTCCTAAAATCCCACGTTTAAATCTCAAAAATTGATTCTAATTCAGAGCAAAATTATTTGCGACTATTCTCCTGGAACATCTGAGTGCGTCTGGTGGGAAAGGCATACCGAATTTTCTATCGGAATAGATGCTTCCGTTGTATGCAACGCTCGAAGTACTGTGACTTATTTGCCAAAATCCACATTTATACATTGGCATGGTAGTTCAAGACTCAAGATTATTACTAGTTTACCACTCCGTAGCATGTTGCAACATCTTTCGCCTGATTTTCATAGAGCAGGTTAATGAACTTAGAGCAAAAACTGACCAATCACTGCATATGAAATCCTTCGTTTTTTTAAAAAACTATCACAAAACAAATCGATTATCAATTTTCACCATACGTTACAACATTACAATACTAAAATACAATTGCAGTTATACTTGACAACTTATAAATACGATTGAAAAACAAAACATTATTGATGTGAAATGTAGGTTAAATTTATGTATTAATTTCAAGTTAAATCTTTAATGTCATATTCATAATAAATCAAAGAAAAAAATTCAGATAGTTGGCACATTTCGTGTTAAAACTATTTTTTTAAAGTAAAAACGTAAATAGAAGTTGTAGAACATGCATCTTGCTAAAATTTTGTAAAAGTAGTTTGTTAAAAATGTCAAAGGTTAAAAAGTTCCATCGTTTAAAAATGTGTATACATTTTTATTTATGTCATGTGCCAACGGTACGTCTTATGGCCATTCCTTAATGTATTTTCTCATGTGCCAAACTCCGAAGTAGATAATTATTCAATACGGTGTGTATCCAATCCCCGATATGCCAGTCATTACTGCAATGTTGTCAGTTTCAATTTAAGCATTGCATAGTTGCCAAATCGAATTCCCTTGTAACAAATCATTTCCATTCATCTAATGTGTCTAGCCTCATCTTTAACAAGATTAGTTGACACATGAGTTAGTTTCCCTATCTTTTACATGGTTTGTTTGGACATGAGTCACTTTCCCTATCTTTTACATGATGTCGACTATAAGTGTGGAATCTTTTCTCTGTCCGTTGATCTAAGTTGAAAAAATCAATGCGAGAATTCTAAAAAACATGTGATTGAGGCGGGTACTTGATTTTCACGATTGAATTGTGTAAATTGTTTTAATTAAGTTTATTTTGATGGTATTTAACTAATTACTTGTAATGATTTTAAGATTTTTTATTCATGAGTTTGAAAAGTGAATTGAATAAATCAGTATTTCTTATAATTGTAAAACTTACATCCAATATTGGCACATAATCCTATCTATTTTGACCGAATGAAACTTGACCTTTGACATTTTGACCAAAACATAAGAGCAGCCTTGTAGCCAAACAAATTTTCCACAAGGCCCTCTTTTACGGGTTCAAGGACCGTTTTTAGGTTTTTCTTCTTCAATTAAAAGTTTCATGTGAATTTACAAAACCTACTCAAATTTACATATAATTTATTTCAAAATTTAAATGCATATTTTGTAAACATAAATTCTGTATCCGAATTCGTATAGATTTGGCCTCGTTAGTTTACGATTTAGTAATTGAAACTTTGATAACTCATTCCATTTTCAAACTTTTGGTAAACATTCGGGTGGGGAAAAAATTTTACACATATATTTAAATTTTTACAATAAAATTCGAAACATTGAAGGAGGAGATGCATTTTTAAGATTAAAATTGAGTTCAAACGGGACATAATTTGTCTAGGGTATACTCTCCAGTACACCCTTAAATGAGAACTGGCAACATAGCATCAAAGATTGACATTCCACATCCTATCAGACAATGCATGCGCACAGCATTAAAATATACTCTATTATGGCCTTTGGCATATGAGAAGAATTAATAGGTATTGGCATAAACACATTTAATAAGCACATGACACAAAACACTTTAAAGATTGATAATACAGATGTAATGTTGGCACATCAAAATTTATACAAACTTTGAAACGATGGAACTTTTTAACCTTTGACATCTTGAAAAAATACTTTTACAGTATTGTAGCCAGATAAATTTTCTACAACTTGTATTTGCGCTTTTAGCGTTTTTATCTTGAAATAAATAGTTCCAACACGAAATGTGGAACCATTTCGAATTTTTTAACTTTAAATTTTATGTTTCATGTTAAAAGGTTCAATGTCGTCGACAGGAATGAATCTGATATTTTTAAGCTGACATAGATTCTTCAGTTTAGTTAATATTTATAAAGTTGTACCATTTTTGTAAATGTAGATAATGCAAGGCTAAACTAGTCGTATCTTTTAAGCTGGAACTTTAATTTTAAGGATTAAATTGGTAAAACAGCAAGTAGGGCCTTTAGCTTATTTAATTACCTACAGATTGGTAAAATTATTTTATCGGAAAAGTCAACAGTCTAAAAGTTCCAACCAATTTTAAGTTTGATAAAATGTCAAGTTTCTTGTGCCAATGTTAAAAAGTTCACACTTAGAGGTTTCGATACGTGGAACTTTTGTTTTGGGGACTATTGGGAAATCTACTTAACTAGGTTGATAGACCATTTGTCTAGCTACATGATAGTATAATTAGTTTGACCTTAAGGTCAAGGATTAAAAAGTTCCACTTTCTTAAAGTTTGTATTTAAACTCGTATATGTTCATGTGTATTTTTATGTGCCAACTTAGTTTAATGTGATACAAATGTATTGCCATGTGCCAAAGTTTTCAATTGGAGTTTAAGAGACATGGAACTTTTCCTTTGGGGATTAATTCGGAAATCGGTCTAACTACGTTAGTAGACCACGTATCTGGCTACGTGGTAGTAAATTCAGTTTGAGTAGAAGGTCAAAGATAAAAAAGTTCCACTTTCTAGAAGTTTGTCGTTAAACTCCCATTTAGTCTAATGTTGATGGGTATTTGTATGTACTGTTGTCAAATGTCCCATTCACGTTTATGCCAAACTGGTGTACAATGTTGCCAAAATTGCTTGTTTTATTGTCATTTGCCAACTTTATATGAATAGGTTAGTTATCATGTAGCGTGCAGTGTCTCATGTGCCAACTTTATATTGACATGTATTATGTGTGTGTGTGTGTAGAGTAAATGCATTTGATGTGCCAACTTTACATTAATAGGTTAGTTTATAATGTGTATGGGTAGTCCTGACTGTGATGATGACTTGATGACAAACTCACGTATAATGAGTAATATCTAGTGAAATTTCCTACTGTTTTGTGCCAACTTAGGTTCGTTTACTTATAAATACTTTTGTTTTGTTAATCTTTAGGATATTGGCTCAAAGCATTAAAGTAGTACATGAATCAATGATTGGTTCGTACATTGAGTTGCGGGAGGAGTATTTTTGTGTAGTTTTCAAAGTATTTGAAGAAGTACCCCCAGCTTTCGCTACTTTGTTACATCCGTATTGATTGGTTTATTAATTATGCTTCAGTTGTGTGGCTAAATCCATCCAAGTCTAATTATAATATAATTAAAAAAATACTGAATAAATCTGCACGTTTTTTTCTGCGAAAAAGATTCATTGATTCGATTACAGATGAAATAACGAATAAGTTGAAATGGCTTGCACCAAAATACAGATATCAGTTTGAGGTGATTAAGATTGCTTATTCAATTGTAAATAATATTTCTCCTGACTGCTTTCATAACTATTTGATATTTGATATGTTTTCTACTGTAACTACTAGATCTAAGCATTATAATGTTATTAAAGATAGTAAAAATTCTTCTAATGCATCTCTTAAATTTAATGCTACTAAATTATGGCTGGACCTACCGGACTTCCTGAAAGTACCAACGATATTTCCTATGTTTAGAAAGCGTTTGTACGATTATCTCCTGTCTATACAAGCTGCTGAGAATCACTTAACCAATAATGAGTTGAATGTATGTAATCTGTCCTGTATTGAAAGTGCT
>JAQGAA010002883.1:0-11815 GCA_034696425.1 Isotoma viridis
CATTTGTTAATTTACTTGTTCATTACGTTTCTAGCGATTACCGTCAGAAAAACAGGAAAATGCGTTTGTTACTAGAAATCATGCTTGTTTACTTAGGTCCTTCGGTTATTGAAAGATGACAACCTTCGAATTTTTGGATTATAGTGATGTAGCTATATCAAAAAACTCAAACTTAAAACTCCGATAGGCTAACTTACCTACGCATTTTAAACTAAGGGGAAAATAACCTAGATTATCATAATTAATAATATTTTTTTAAAACACGTTGTTTTTTCGCAAAGGGTTTTTTCTCAAGCTTGTTACATGGTACGTTTACCTTATTAAAAGTTTTTTATTATTTTCAAGTAGTAGTGCAATTGACTTTTAGTGGATATTCTAATAGTTTGTCTTGTGCACATTTTCTAGAAAAAATGTAACAATTACAATCAGGAAGGAAAGTACAGAATTTTTATTGTTCTCTTTACTACACAATACACATTCATTGCAATATTGCAGAACAACAGTTTTATTTGAATTGTTCAAATATATTCCAGCATGAAAACGGGAGAAAAATTATTTTACTAATACGCAGATTTTTCCTCATTTCGTCCACTAAAAAAACAAACCTTTTAACTTTTTTATTAACACCAGCAGTAAAGCCACCTTATCAGTAGTAGGTGTTACAATATAATAACTGCAATACCCGCATTATTTTACTAAAAGTTCATGCGGTGATGAGAAGACCGCAATCTAAACATAATAAAAAAAATCTTGGCGAAGTCATTGCTCATAATGTTTATTGTTTTACCTGCTGCTCAGTGTCACAAATGGCTAACAGAAAACTTTTTATTGCAAACAGAGAAAAAAAATCCCGATTTTATGATACACTAGAGATTACATTTTGCACATAACAGTTTTTGGAAATATCTCAAATTGGCTGGTCACAGGAACAACTCAAATCCCAAAGTAACTAACCTACTACTTTTAATAGCTTTAATATTGTTAACTACTGCAGACTTCGACCTACACTACACTACGGCTATGAAGACTTGGTTTATTTTTACAGTTTGAAATAAATGCCGACAGCTATTTGAATAGGGTTAGATGTGACGGAAGTAATAATAGAAGAATATATATTAAAGTCAGTTGTAATTTACACGGTTCCTTATTAGTATTGTTCTCTTTACTACACAATACACATTCATTGCAATATTGCAGAACAACAGTTTTATTTGAATTGTTCAAATATATTCCAGCATGAAAACGGGAGAAAAATTATTTTACTAATACGCAGATTTTTCCTCATTTCGTCCACTAAAAAAACAAACCTTTTAACTTTTTTATTAACACCAGCAGTAAAGCCACCTTATCAGTAGTAGGTGTTACAATATAATAACTGCAATACCCGCATTATTTTACTAAAAGTTCATGCGGTGATGAGAAGACCGCAATCTAAACATAATAAAAAAAATCTTGGCGAAGTCATTGCTCATAATGTTTATTGTTTTACCTGCTGCTCAGTGTCACAAATGGCTAACAGAAAACTTTTTATTGCAAACAGAGAAAAAAAATCCCGATTTTATGATACACTAGAGATTACATTTTGCACATAACAGTTTTTGGAAATATCTCAAATTGGCTGGTCACAGGAACAACTCAAATCCCAAAGTAACTAACCTACTACTTTTAATAGCTTTAATATTGTTAACTACTGCAGACTTCGACCTACACTACACTACGGCTATGAAGACTTGGTTTATTTTTACAGTTTGAAATAAATGCCGACAGCTATTTGAATAGGGTTAGATGTGACGGAAGTAATAATAGAAGAATATATATTAAAGTCAGTTGTAATTTACACGGTTCCTTATTAGTCTGTAGAAGATTAATTAACAGATTAACACTCTCATGCTATCATAGCTCAACTTCTTAAATATCCTTGAGATTTTCCATAAAACGTTTTTATGCACTAGCCGAGAAACAGCATTATGAAATCCTGTCTAATTTCTTACGACCTAACTAAAAAACCTTCAAATAGCTACGATTTTTTCATGTTTTTAATAAAATCCATCATGTTGTAAGTTTTCTTAAGCAGTTATACTAATTATATTTATTTATGTCAAACACGATTTTCCTTCCAACAGGAAGCTTTCCTGACTTCCGCTCTGAAAATGACAAATTAAGGATTTAGAATAAATCATTTATGAAAATCCACAAAACTAGGTTCGTACTAAGGTTGGAGTTTAGAGAAAAATAGCTTGAGTTAAAGGTTGGAGTTTAGCGCAAGATCAAATCAGGATGTGGTTTTTTGCTCCTTTAAAGAAAATGGCAAATTTTGTACTAAATCATGGTAAAAGGCAAATTTTGAATACAGGGCACGTACACAGTAAAATAGGAATTATGTGAATAATCAAGAAGAAAGTTAGAACTCACTGACTGAGCATTTACCTAAGCTTATAGATACAACTGACGTACGACATAGTTTTCTTGGCAGCTAGGATATGCCTTTCGGCTTCTTTTTATATAATAATAATAATACATGATGTAATGTGTTGCATGTAAATTTCTTTGCAAAATGCCAAGACAGAGAAAGTGATTAATCACTTTTTCCGCTACCTGACACTTTTCCTCACTCGTTTGTTCTTATCCTTTGTATAAAAGGAGTCTATAATATAAGACATTTTTATATTGTTAATAAATTGAGGAAAATAAGTCAAGTTATTAAACTTCAGTTAGTATAAGTTATTGGATGATTATTAAGGTGATTTTGTCACCAAGGACTTTCTCTGTCAGAGTCTTAACATCGTTATTCATTATAGTATGTCACGTTATGTTACATTATTTTTCAACTAAGAAATAATGGCATGATTGTTATAAAATATGGAAAATAGTTCGTTCTGGGTTTTTTATTCAATGGTTGAAAAAATCGATTTTTTAAACACTTTATTATAGAATTTATGTAATAAATTAATGAAAGAATTCTTGGAAAAGTATTTCACGTATGCTTAAAAACATTAAAATTACTTTTTCTCAAAATTCGAAAATAAAAAATCTTAAACTCCCAATACGCCGAGGCAAACTTCAGATTACCTTTGACCTATACCTGTATACAAATTTTTTAAACTAATAAAAGCTAAAAATTACTTTCTACACAATATATAGGCACATGAAGTAACCCAAATTGCTAGAGGCAGTACTTATTTACAAGACTTGCAACTAACTTTCGCTTCGCATGTTGAAATTGCTCAATGAGATTAAAACATACACTTGATAATTATTGATAGGCATCACATCAGAAGTGAGTTCATTGAGTTGTGGTATTTAATATGCAAAAAGTGTTACTAACACTACTATATACCATTACTTAATACCAATTAACCACAGTAAGTCATAGACTTTGGATTAAATATTGTCAAAGAACACGACTATTTAAATGTAGCCCATATGATAACCACGAGTTTAGCTTTAGAAATGCATAAAGGTACATTTCACAAGTATCTAGCGTGAATTTCAATCCAATTTAGATCTGGTTGAAACTGAACCCGATATAGAAATAATTATGTCAAACTGTCTTTGATCTCAAAGTATGCAGTTTGCCATGTGTATTAATTATTACTTCTTGGGTGTCTGTGTAGGAAACAATATAACGGCCTGTCTGAACTGCAGGGTGGATATTCATTCTATTCACTAGAGTTTACTGGCTTTCCACTTCGCAAACAATTTTCTCCACTCTACTAACCCACAAAGTTAATGATTAAAATGATGATGGCGATAGACCATGGAAATCTCGAGTGTTCACTGTACTAAAGAAGATAATAAGAATTATAAAATAGGCTAGCAATACACAGTCTACAGTGCAGACATTTACCATGTCATCAGTTTAATGGGAAATACTTAGAATCATATTTTATGCAGTTTCAGTGGGTAGACTACGGAAGGAGTTGTTTGACAATTGTAAATGCAAATATTGAAAGAACCCAATTTCTCTGTAATGTGTTTCTCTTACAAAATTACATCACTTGCTGTCAGGTTCAATTATTTGTCTACTACGAGTTTGAGAAGGTTTTTGTCTCAAATGTTAATGATTGAGAAGAAACCGGAAGTGTTTTCATCAGACATTTGACGTCTTTGTCTCTTATTACTATCACTCATCATCGTATATAGGGAGTATAACTATTCTCTGGAGTTTCTAATGTTTATATAATCTTTCATAAGAATATAAAAAGTAGGTGAAAATGTAAATTGAGTAGTTAGGTAAACTTTTCAAAATATTTTAGTTTGAGCAAGTTCTATAGACTCGAGGAGTTCTTATTATGCAAATTTAATAATATTTTGAAGCAACAACAATTTAGGTTAAAATAATTGAGTTTATTATTAAAATTGAAATTGTTTGGATTTATATTTTACGAGGAAAGTGTTAGTTAGTGTGAAATTTTATTCGGATTCCAAAATTTTACTTCCTAGAATTTTCTACGCCGTCAATTTCTGCTATTCTTGTTTCTTTTAAAAGAGATAGGGAGCATGGAATCCAAACTTACGCGTAATGGTAGTAATGGGCAACGAAGTGAAAGTAAATTTCATATACCAAGAGGTAACTTTGCCTGGCACATGGCCATAGCACATATACTATATAGGAATAGCAAAAGAAGGGGAATATGATCCTGTGTGAATTACACCGTCATTGCTTATGAAACAACTTTCTCTTTATGAAAGTCCATCCCTCGTCACCTTTCCTTTTCTACGAAATAGAATGCTAAAAGCCCGTGTGAGCCAAACAGCTTGGAATAAATAAATAACTTCCTGGATGTTCTAAAACTTATTTCATTTAAGTAGGACATAACTTCATATTTGTAACTTTACACTTTACAAATTCTAGGATTTCTAGGAACAATGAACTATTTCTGGAGATTTCGTTTGTAGATGAAACGTTCCAGATTTTTTAATTGTTCAAGCGTGAGTTTAAATAATAAATATTATTTTCAGAAATAGAAATGATTATAACTTGATGAGAGAGGCAGGAAAAATGGATTTAAAAAATAATAAACTCACATAAAGTTTCCATACTCTTTTGTGATGTGATACACATAAAAATTTCAACTTTTATTAAACAGGTCTAAATCCACCTTGGATAAACGGAGTTAGAAGGTACATGAAAAACTGTAAATGGAAACCAGGCGTTTTGGAACTTATAGGTTTTATAACGTAGTACGAAACCTGCAAAAAAAAGTTGTAAAATGTGGGTGAACAGATCAAATAACTTCTACTGTTCGGAGCAACCTTTCCAAGAAATTTTTAATGAAAAAGTGCTTTCTGAGAAAAAAATGTGCTTCATACATATATTTTTCTCATTACCAAATCAGACAATTGCTTTCACATTCAATATCGTATATGCTCGAATTAAAAACGTGTCTAAATAAAACGTGCCTTACCAAAATAGAATGCTGGGAAATGAAGTGAATTAATAGATGAGATGGGAAAACAATTTTGGTATAATTTGCTCAAGATTCCTCAAAATGCCCTTTTGATGCCAAGATAAAAAAACACATCTAACATCTCAAGTCAAACCCCTAAAATAATCTTGAAGATCAAAAGAGTCTTTCTGCTTACTTTTTTTCTGTTTTATCGAAGTATCCCATGTCTCTTGGCTTTACACTTGTTATAACTTATAAAACAAAAATTGTCTTATGAAATAACAGTATTTAACCTCACAGCAAAATGTGACATCAAAGAGAGTGCTTTAGTATCTTTGACTTGTAAATCAGAAAAAAAGTAAACTGTCGGGAATTCTGTTTGCTTAAAAAATCATGTTTTTATTTAGCCGATTAGCCTCACGTTAAATCCATTAATCATTCAAGTTTAGGGACTTTTAGGTTCATTCAGAATGCAGATACATGAGTAAGGAAAAAAAGTTATTTCGAGTTATCAAGTAAAGATGAGGATGGTGTTTGTGAACCCAAAGAACTACTTTTTTACAAGGTTGACATTAATCTGATTGGACATACTGGAATTGGAGCAACAAGTTATGTTACAAAACAAACAGTTAACTCTAGTTTCTATTCACTCAAGGATTGTTTTTCTGCTTTTAAGTCTAGAAGATGTGATTTATAATCTGTGAAATGCATTCACAAAATCCGATTAGGATAGAAAGGAAATCAGAACTTATAATTAAGGATAGGGTGTTATATTGCTTTACTTTAGCCAGTGTGACTTTATACCAAATTTTGATTTCGATTGCCAAAAAGGGTTACTATTTTCTATTCACTATTACATTATAGAGATACTGATTCAAAGATCGTTGACGTCAAATGCTATACACACTAATTACGACTTTGGCATTGGTTTCTACTTGTACATAAACAAACTGTCACTAATTACAAGCTACATTTCAAATGGTGTATAATTCGATTTGATTTCGTATACTTGACTTACAAAGATCAGTAACTCTCGCCAAATCTCAATTAAGTTAGTTTACAAATGAGTCAGCTCATAGTTGTTTCAACTTTGAATATATCGCTCACGTGTCTAAACAAAACTTGGTTTTTTATTCGAAGAGAAAGCACACGTATTGGTATTATATTATGTTAGTCATGACATGAAAGCTTATAAGTCTAGCTTTTTCGTAGTTTCTGAGAAAACGAATATGCAATTAAATTCGAATGAACTTCATCCCATTTTTAAGTTCCAAGAACTTCGGGCGGAAAACTACACATTTCCACGTATATTATGGTTTAGAATCTGTTGACTTTAAGTTAGGAGAATCGGTCGGGTTACAGAACCTAGATATTGTTGATATATAACATGTTATAAAGCTTTTAAACCCACCCCGCTGGCTTTTGTGCATATGTGCAAAGTGCAATATATACTAAAGATAAGTGATGTGATTTGTTATTTCACAAATATCACAGTGAAACGACGAAATCTTTCGAAGAATTTCTGTTATAAATATTATTCAAATAGAGTGTCTCCTTTCTATTGTAACTATTTTTTGGAAAATCTATTGTCATCCTTGAGGATAGTTTTTTCCATGACTGAATCCTCACTAATAAATTCATGAATTTATGCTGTTCATTGAAATCTATGCTAATTAACCTAATTAGTGTATGGAATTGTTAGAGAAAGTAAATGCAATTAACGAATACCTAGAAATGTTTTTTATTTAAAGTTTTCCATTCTATTGTTTTGTTGTAGACAATTAGCTTTTATCTTGACATTTTCTGGAGTTTTTTGAAGTTGAGTAGCTTGTTAGATCACAAGAAATGTGTTACTTCAGATTCAATCTGAAATGAAACAAAAGGAAAGACGAGTTCCTGAGGCACTTGCATATAATAAAATGTTCCACTCAAGTATGTAAAAACGTGCTTTCCAAACTTGGGAGTTATTCACGACACACGTATACACATGTCATGGACATCCAAATACAAATGATGATACAAACACCATAAATGTTCCACATTGACCTAAATTTCTTATTCTTTGATAACAGAAAATGAGAAAAAACTTGAGAAGAATGAGCGATGGGGCACGTTAATATTATTCTCTTATTCATGCAATGTTTACACAAAGAAAGTAGTAGTAAGTATTGTCTTTATGTAAGGATGTAAGGTATTGTTAATAGTATGAACGACCAAAACAGAAAAAGAAAGAAATGTTTCACTAGTCTTGGGTTATTACACCTTATTCAGTCTTTATTTTTTCTGCCATTTTTTATACTCCCCAGCCTAACCAATAATTGTACTTGGCATTACATGAAGGACATCACAAACAAGCGATGGGAAATGGGATACGGACGGAAAGGAAGTAGAGTGGGTTCTTAAAAGTTTTCAGGTCAAGCACACACATAGTTTTAGTAGATATTTTGGTTTGAGAGACAGGGTTACTGTTGACAATCCTTGATAAAAGATTAACATTAGAAATGTGGTAATATTGTTTGCACTAATGGGTTATTGTGGTTTACAGTGGTATTGACTCATTTGTCACCTTCAATTTATTTTTGTGAGGTTTCAGCTTTCTATATGGCTGAGTTTATGCAAAATAGTTAGAATGATTAAAAATGCTAAAGCATATTAACACCATGTGAAATCCTTTTGTGCATTTGCTGACTTAAAGGAATAAACAATTCTTAAAAATCTATCAGTATTTCAGCTGCATCACTTTCACTTGAAATCGATACTGTTGTCACGTTCATCTGTCAACAACAATGATATTGCATATTTGCATGTACTCTATTATTCTACATAGATTTTCAGAAATATTTGAATAATAAATTATTTCAAGTGAGTGTAGATCCAATGGTTATGACTGGTGAAAGCATCCATGGATTTAGCTTTATGTGAAAATACTCATATCGTATAAATGAATCTACTATATATCTCTTTAAATCATATTATAACCAAGCTGTTGTTTGTTTAATTCTAATTGTCATCAAGTAATCAAAGTAAATATTTGTGGTGAGTTTTATTGATGTGAATTAAACTTTACACACTTATTCATCACTCCATTCAGTAAGGAATGTATTAGTAAAAGCGGTTTAGTAGGGGTTTTATTATAGCAAACTAGCATAAATGGTTGTAGTATAAACTTGCCCTTCAGAGGCTTCAGACGCTGTCATTTAATGACTGACTGATACCACCAACGTGTATTTGCGTTGAGTCAAGATGTCAAGACGATACGGAGTAATTTAGCCTATTCTGTTAATGAAAATGATTCTGATGAATTTCTAGGTCACAATTTGAGTCAACATAAAACATTTGGCCACACAATTGAAGAGATATAATAATATAATAAAATCCTTGAATCAACAGGAGCTTAAGAACGTAGTAAGAAAATCCCCCGGTTAATAATTCACCCCAATAAATGAGTTAACCATGAGCAAGCTCAATACCCATGAATAATTTAGAGTTCCTCCAATTGTCCCAAGCAAAATAATTGCATACGGTTCCTCAAGGGTATTCTATGTTAAGATTTAAGATATTAACAGGTGAGGTATCTACATTGGTAATATACGACTAGAAAATAATATTGTAAATAATGAGTTAGAAGTATCTAAAAAGTAAACACCTTTCAAGGCCAAAGGTCACCTTGAGAACTTATTCCACAAAAATAAATTGTATTCTTTCGAAACGCCCCCATAGGATTAGGATTAAATTGACCATAATACTATATACTCTACTAAAGAGTCTACAAACTAGGGAAAGTAAAGTAAGATGACATACCCGACCAGTCTGATCTTGGAAATTAACCACTGGTTGCACATCATCAGCAGAAAGGGTAGAAAGTTTTCTACAAATTTCCCGAACTTTTCTTTCATTAAGAGTCTTAACGGCATCAATTAACAAAAATGAGGGTACAAAGTCTTTCTCCCGTCTTTCCCTTTGCTCCTTTCTTGACTCTATTTGGTTCGGTATTTGATGATGGGTGTGGGACTGATGATGTGGTAAAGTGGAATTACTTATTGATGGTTGGTTGCTACTATTAGTATTGTAGTAGCTTGAAGAAGGGGTTGTGGAGTTTTGCTTTTGGTTGTAATATCTGTTGTCAGTTATTTCACTCATGGAGTATGAGTGAGGGTAATTGTAATACCCATTGGTGGTCGTTTGTCCACTACTCGTTGTCGATGACGATGAGCTCTTTTTACCAGCACACTGACCGTTAGTCATATTCATATTGTTATTGTTGTAATTACGCTGATTATAATTACTGTAATGGGAATGATGTTGATTCATCACTGACGATGCCATCGTAAGCTCGTTGGGTGTTAGTGTTACTGACGGCGTATGTGGTCCTGAGGTTTCTGGGGGTGATAATGTTGTGCCCAACTGTTGAGTCTATGATTAAAGAGAAAGTTTTATGGATTTTTTAAGTGATATTACTTTCTAGTCTATACTTAAATGTACTCAATGGTAATGAATGTAAGAACTTCAGCATGATACCTTGTCATAATATTCCTACAAAAAATTCAGCCTTTGGAATTGTTATATTAATCTTATTTGTAACATCAATAAGAAGTTGGTTGTCAGCATGAGGCATATTTTTCAAATACGAAATGACAAGAATAGATTTTTTTCATAGTGCTCCATTTCTAAGAAATTTAATTACGCAAGACGGTATATATGATATGATAGTAGTTTGATACTCCAGGTAAATTTGAGAAACGGTTTGGATGACGTCTTTTAGGTTGTGAATGGTCGAAAATATATAATGGGAGAAAGGATCAAGATGTTGAGCTGTGGTTGGTGTTATTTAACCTTTACATGAATATAATATCTAAAAATGAAATATAATTCTGGCTTATTCAATTAGCTGTGTTTGTGTTTTGTTATGAAACATTTTATGATGGTATGATGAATCACTTTGATTAAATCCGTAAAGTTTTTGGAATCATATGTTAACAAAAAAGATAGCAGGTTTTAAATTTTTAGTTGAAGTGATTATTAGCATTAGGCCCAATTTAAATTAACTTCGAAGATGATTACTTTTGTACCTTGTTGTTTTTGCACAAGATTATTTAGTTCAAGGGAACCATGTAATTTTTAGTAAAAGCTTTTATAGCCCTTAATAAAAATGTGTTAAATAAATGGAGTTTCTAGGTTTTCTAGCTTGTACAAATCTCTAAAAGGTTCCATTTAATTTCAGGACAATATGTTGACAATTGAAACATGTGTATTAGATTTCATTCAATTACAAATCTTTTTAATACTATTTCCTATGGTGCAATATGAGTACAAGCAACAGCCAACAGCATCATACTCATTTTGATTTTCATTCTAAACGTACCATTAAAGTGACTGAGGTTTCAAAGATAACTTTTGGATTCAAGTCTACCAACCCACCTATTGTATCAATAGCTTCCTGTCACTAGCACTACTTTTCAGACACAATGTATGTAACTTGTGTCTTGAGTGGTGTTCCGAGTACAATATGAAACTATTGATTCTAGAAAAAGTTTAACCACTTCACAGAAGATTGGCGGACAAAATCTCGAATCAGAAATCTCGAAAAATAAACGTCGAATGAAAAATGAATCTCGAACGACAAAAATATCGAATTTTCAATTTGGTATATAAATCCCATTTTCCCTTAACATATCATGGAGGATAATTATTAAAACAGACAAAAGCAATGCAAATTTGCAGTGCCTCCTCATTTTGTCCAGTTTTACCTTCCTAACTACCAGATAATCATCAGATTTAACACAAATTACGGAGTAGAATGCGGGGAAATAGTTAAATATGTTAGGTTATGTCAAACTGCATTGCTTTATCTAATAAATTGAGTAGTTTTAGAAAAAACTATGGATTCGATATTTTTGTCATTCGAGATTATTTTTTCATTCGACGTTTTTTTTCGAGGTTTCTGATTCGAGATTTTGACCGTACACGTTCACAGGATCTATTTTCATGAATCCTTTGAAAATGCAATGCTGTTCTAAATAGTTTCGCTCTATATCCCTAACTCTTCTGAACGTCATTCTTCTTACATTATGCCTTTCCTATCAAGAAATGAAGATATCTGTCAAGACACATATAAAGCACAAATATAGACTATTACAACTACTAAACATAAAGTCATAAGACCTACAGTGTTGTGGTTAATAGATCATGCTGTAGTTAAGTTTACATTAAGCTCTTTAACTCTATTGCTGTCCCTGTCGCCATTAATCTCCTTCGTCTTTCATCACAGCATTTAGAGCAGTTGGTTAAAAATAAATTTTTTACTTTTAACTTAAATTGAGGAGGTGGGTATATTCAGTCTGTGTATTTTGCCTAGAAATTAAATACTTCGAATAGTTCGTTGGTTGCATTTGCATACTACATAAAATATTGAGAGTATTAAATTG
>JAQGAA010002884.1:0-11815 GCA_034696425.1 Isotoma viridis
CGAATATATTTTATATCGCTGAAGGCAATTATAGACTCTAACTTTATTATGACATCCTGAATGACATATGACACAAGGACACAACTGTGAAAAGAACCAAAACTGCTCTGCACATTAATTGGGAACGTACCAAAAAATAAAACACAAGACACATAATATTACCAAGAGAATAGTCACGTAGCAAGTTAGGCTGCACTTTACTTGCAAGGTTGTGAAAAGAAGAATGGTATCAGAAACAAAAGAAACCAACAATAATTTTGTAAGTAGAGAAGTACCAGAAAACTTACACTTTCTTGAGAAATATAAGAGAGAAAGTGAAGAGAGGTAAAGAAAAAAAATTATATTTCACAGCAACAAGGAAAGTAAGATAGGAAAAAAATGGTTCGGGGTAAATTAGGGACAAGGGTAAATTATTTGAAGTAGTATGAAAGAAAAGAGAAGGTAGTGGACGTTTTCTTAACCCAAGGGATTATTTTTTGTGCTTTTACGAACGATTCAATACATGGATGAACATTTTGGTATAAGTACCAAAATATAGTACCTGTAATCTTTACATATTTCATATGTTAAGATATATCATATTTCATCACCATCATCAATTAAAACAACTTGAGAGGTTTAAGGCTAGTTCTCAGAGTTGATGTTGTAGTTTAAAAAAATCAATATAAAAACCTGAAAAAGTGTATTTTAATCAAATAATTTTTGTTGCAAAAACGTCTTTACTAATTTAGAAAAATATAATAAAATTTGACCTGCAACATCATATTTTTATGTTTACACAACTTATTAAACTCTGTAGAAGCTCTAGCTTTTATTGCCCCTCAAGTTAACAAACAGGAAGTAGTTTTCTTTGTACGTTATGCAAAAAAAACTTTAAACTGCCTTTTAAATGAGTGTTGTTATTAAAAGAACGACTGCATTTAATCGAAGAAAAATGTTGATACACTGACTTGAATTTTGTCTTAAAATGTATATCTTAAAAAATTATGTTCGATATTTTTAAAACAATATTTTGCCGACTTTAAAGCTTTATCTAACTTCACAATGCTTGTTGTGTTAATTATTTTATATATAATACTAAAATTGAAAAGAAACTTTTGTCGTAATTCCTTCTAACGAAATATGATACTAAGACATAAATGTCAAAGCTCTGATTAAAACAATAGAAAATAAAACAAATAAATATTGAGGGTAAAATATTGTATGCATTGAGACAAAAGTTATCAGATGGATTATGATATCACGTAACTAATAATGCAATGGTGCTCTTTTATAGGATATGGTAGTATTTTCGATACAAAGAGAAAGGAAGTAAGCAAGGAAAAGCCAGGGAGAAAGATAATTAGTTTAGCCGGAAGGTTACTTACTTTCCCACGTAGAGGGATGGATCGTTGCCCCCCTTCATTCGATTATGAAGACCTGAAGCAAATTGGGCTCCACTTCTTTGTAGCTCAGGCACCAGTCTATAAAATATCATCATTGTTCGAATCGTCGTATTAAAATTGAAATATTCATCCATTGATATTAAGGTTTAATTTTTGGTGAAACCTTTGCAAGGATTTATTTTTTATGGTAGAGTTGTAGTTTGATGATTTCAAAAGTAATTAATTTCTGTTAAACCAAAACTTATTTTGAAAGTTTGAACAAAACATCACAGATTTTGTATTAGGACTTAACTTAGAATTCCTATTTTTGGATACCTTCATAACGGTATTATTAAGACTTTGTAAAATGAAAACTCACTCACCTTAGCCAAATAGCCATTTGATGGGCTCTATAATGTGTCCGACCCTTAATTTTATTAGCAGAAATTTCTAAATATCTCTGATGCAGTCGATCATGAGGTTCCCAAAGGGTATTTTTAAAACGGTTACGTTCCTTGGACACTGGCCATGTCACATCACCGAGTTTCGCTGGCTCGTTTGGGTCCCTGAAAATAATCAAGTATTGTATATTAGGTGTAAAGTTAAATTAAATTTTAAGCCTTGATTCTCGTAAGGTAGCTGGAAAAATATTCCCCCTGCACATGCACTAAGTAATTAATTTACCCTAGAGCCGGTATGGATTTTCTATATAGTGTACACATGTAATACTGGATTAAATATAGTATAATATTTATGTACAACACAGAGTATAAAACACTATAAAAAGAATTACTTACCCAGTATGAGCAAAATTAGATAGAAATGTGATTAGAAGTTCAGACAGTGCCATTTCGGCCTTGGTATAATTGGTTGGTATGGGTTGCGGAATGAACGGAAGGACATGTCCAGTCAGAGCTTCAACTAATGGTGCCCCCAACATTTAATTTAATTCTTCACCTCCTACACCACCCGTTCGCTAGAATTAGCAGAAAGAATAGGGTCGTAAGGATAAATTAGGGCGAAAATTATGTTGCATTGCATCCCAAAAGTTTCTCTATGTAATAATGGTAAATTTGAGTGTGTGAAGTATTGCAAAGGACATTTTTGATTCTAATCCAAGAAGTAAGTGAAAGTTAGGTCACAGAAACTGAAAACTCTAGAGAAAATAATGTAAAGTTATAACAGTATGTCCTGTCTGTCCATGAATTTTATGACCACAACGAAGTTTTTCATTAAAATTTCAGTCACAGTTTACTTCATCCATATAGGAATAACATTAATATGAGGAAGTGGAGAAGACTTGTGGTGGGCTATGGTAGAAGAGATTTAGCGTTATGTTTGTCCTTTCATAAAATCGGAGTCACAATTTAAACATGTGAAAGTCAGCCTTTCCCTGCCAATTGCTATATATTCCTGTTTTGAATGTGTAAGGTATGAGAAGTGGGGAAATGGTGAAGTCTGTTATGCTCATCGATACGTTTTTTTAGTGTGGTGAATCAAAAAGACAGCTAGAGTCTTGGTAATACTATATATCATCCATGACTAAGCCATTGGCGGTGGGTATTTTCAGTTAGGAAATGTTTAGAATTCCACGATTTCAACAGTTCAGTCAAAAGTCGGAACATTTGCGGAAGTAAAAGAGAGAGAGAGAATACGGTATGGATTTAAAGTGAAAAGGTTTTTGGTCACTAGAGAAAAAAACATCAATGAAAGTCCTTTCCTCTTCAAAAAAGTTGCAAGCGTGTTTTACAATCCTTTCAGTACAGATTTTGATATTCTGTACGAACAGGGGCTTCGGTCCATTAGTGAAAGTAGTGAAATGGAAGCTAAAACCAAAACCGCACAGCAGCGATATGACACATTGGACGAGTCAAAGTTGATAGTAGTCATCATTTGTGGTGTGTATAGTAAGTATAACGAAGGAAGTAATACGGTAGTTATAAAATATTTTGTGTTAGGAGATTGGGAGTTAGTTTTTGGGTGTAGTCAGTGTTACTTAGATCAGAAACCGTGGCATGCATTATTTACTTAAGTATGCACAAAAGCGAAATGCACTTGATGCATATTCTACTATGTATTATCGCTAGGTTGACAGTTAAGAATATCCTATTTGGGTTTTATGATATTCGCATACGTTTAAAATATTGTATTTACCGAAGAGTAATTTTCGTCTAAATAGTAAATGTGTGAATATGTGTTTCACAATTTGACCTTTTTAAAATCAAAATTTCTCAGAAATTGACTCACCAGTTGTTTTTATTTCCAAATTAATAACTGGCTACTCATTTAAATATATACTATACTACTACACACATAATTAATCCTGTTTTGATTATATTAAATAAATGTAATAAGATTGGACTGAAATACCACTGTTACGTAGATTTCTCCTACCATTCATTGTTGCTGCATTATGACGTACCAGTAATAACAGAATGAAACTTTGTCGGAATTTAAAACATTTTCCTGGAAATTCATTGTTTCAATCTTGTGTTTGTTTGATTTTGCCAAAAGGTAGGAATAAAACTAGTAGTGGGTACCTATTATACCTTCGGAAGTACTTTTGATACCTCGTTTCTCTGTTGTTTTTCCTATGGCTTTCATTATGGCTAATATTATATCTCCATAGGAAGAACACATAGACTATAGACAGATAGACAGACAAGAAGGGTAGCCAATTTACACTGAAATTGAATGGATTTAGATGGGATTTACTGTACGTGCGTAAGTGGGGGCACTTAGTGATTTTAATTAAATCCTGCAAATTACCTCTCCAAATTCCTCTACTCTTGTCTTGTCTATTTCCCTTTTACTTTTCTATACACACTGCATTAATGGGCACATGGGTGCATCCTATGAGACTTTAGACTTTCACCTTTTTCATTTAACTTTCACCCATCATGATGATAACATTACATGAACATGTGCCTAGCGTATTTGCTAAAGGTGTTATCCCTTGTACGAGTGTATTTACATAACGGTGGTGGTTTTAGATATTCAGTTGTGTTGATATTGGCTCAAACTCTTCAATAACGAAATTCCATGTGAATTAACAGCAGCACGTTTTAAGAGAGTAAAAAATTTTGTGGGCCAACTAACCTGTCCTTGTGAGCTGAAATAATTATACAACCCATCTTTAGTAGCGTGCTCGAAAACGTAGAAGAACCCTCGGTTAATTTGATTAGACTCTGAGACAGCTATCACTGGGGCGAGACTGAGGCAGTCTGTAACGGCGTTGACAGTCAAGTCTCTCGTAGGAATCGGATGTTGAGACGACCTAGAGAGAAAAATCCCATCGTTACATATTTATACCCTGCCTATGCATAAATATAATTTTGTACACATCTGTCTGACTACTAGTCTTTCTTACTGAAATTCTTAAGTTCATGAAATTTTTATATCTTTTATGTTTTGTGAGAAAGCATTTCGCGAGCTATGACAGTACACCTTTCTTGTACAAATTGGCATGAACAGCTTCACACGCTGGCTTCGTTATACTTTTTTAGTTGTAAGATTTTTATCCAAAAATTGCAAATTTTACAGAAAAAACATTCTAGAGAAAGTTATCCCATCAAGTTGAGCATTGCTGACAGGAAGAACATCCTAATGAGATTTAGTTGAGTAGTTTAGAGATTAAAGTCAGTTGCAAACGAGGCTGACATTTCTTCTTTCTATTCTGTTCTGGATGTGTATATAGGTCTGGAGATCTGTCCCTCCTCCGTTTCGTATCGTTTGTACTTAACTATTTGTATGACGTCTTTTTCATGGCTTTTCAAAAGAGAGCTAGAGGGGAAAGCTGACATCAATTCATATTCAGGAATATGTTAAGTCAGCATGTCAGACAGTTGCAGCATCAGTGATTCAGTACACATAATTTTGCTTTTTAGGGAATCTCTTGCGGTTAGAGGTTAGATTGAGATGAAAATGCTGAAACTTTTTGCTTGCTTAAAATAATAATGACTAACCACCACGGACTAAAATTACCCATTTAACACTGTATCGTAGAAAAACATCTGCAGTACGGAAGTAAATTTTGGTTATTTTGGGTTCCTTTTAGTTTGAAAAAATTTAGGGAGAGAGAGTATAATAACTTTCATAAAATGTAAAACCAAAAGACAAATTTAATTTAGTGAAATGCTTCATTGCTTAATTAGAACATCTACAAAAAGCAGCAGCTATGAAATAACGGAATGATATTTCTAATTAAGAAATACAGGGTGATTATGATTCCAAATATAAGTAAAACGAAGTCTATAAAACAGCCAGATTAACTTTTTTATTACAACTGCGTTTTATTCCAATTTTTTCACCCTTGGTAATACTTTCTCTTGAGTCAAAATCATGGTCATTGGTTTAATTTTTGGCACTTTCTTTTTCTTCTCACACTTCGATACTTCTATCGTCTTATCGTTTTTCATACAAGACTCATGGATCAACTGTTTTTTTCTGACACGTACTACTGTTAATAAGTTTTTGTGGTATAGTAGTATCGGTGTATCGGTTGCATGCTTTTACTTTTTTACAAGATACATGATAGACTCCTGCTTTTCCGTTTCCTTAACTTATATCTCATCATCCTGTAGCCTTTAATACTTAATAATTTGATGTATAAGGTTGACAAATAGCACTTACTTTTCCCAGTCTGTATACTCGTTTGTAATCGTGGCTAGAATCTCATTGAGGTGGAAGCGGTAGGAATTCCTGATCAGTGTACGTAAAATTGCGTCACGCCTTTGGCCCTCAAATCCGAACTGCAAGTCACTCTGCCAAAATTCACACGACCAAAATCATCTCATTTCTTAGACAATAAATGTCATCATGTGGTTCAGAACCTAAATAAGTCTCATTAAACAAGAATAGAACTCCTAGATCCTTTCTATACTCCTATAATTTCTTCTTTTACTCGGGATTGTATCATCTATGGCAAATGTCACTTGGGGATTCACTTATTATCGAGTCTTTTGGATTAGCAGCTATTTCCCTGAACTCTTTGAAAGCAAGCAAATTCCCAGTTCAATTAAGATCACCAAGTTGAACATCAATCTATCTATCTAACTTTTATATTATATTCTAGTCCATGCTGGATATTATATCTATAGCATCTTCGTTTAGAAGGTACGTGAACTGTGAAAATAATATAAAAACCGAAACCAGATTACGATTCATACCTCACTAAATGCGGTCATCTTTTCTAGGGAGGACAGACCAAATAGAAGATCGTATTTTTTGGACACGTCCCTTTTTCCCATCTGGGACTCTGAGGTAGCCTGAAACAAAAAGACATTCTTCTTAGAATTCTTATTAGTTGGTAGCAGTTTTACTTTACTTGTATTACTTAGCAGTAAAGGTAGTGTGAGGGTGAGCTAGTATTAGTATTATAAAAAAATAGTATGCGAGGAGAGTAAAGAGATCAGTATTCTAGTCTAGATTCCAGAATTCATTTTCTTTTGAAAGAGACAAGGGAGTAAGTATACACAGGATCTTAGGCATATCTTCATTGCATTATAGTAAACTACAACACATCGAAGTAGTAGAACCTTCCACTTACCTAAATGCCACTCTAACTTGAGAGGAAGGACAACAAGTTTTTTCATTAATCACTTCACATCTTTATATAAGACGCGGTTCCAACATAACATATCAAGTCAGAGAACGGAAACCTTTACTTTTAAGGTTTAAAGTCTCAGAATTCTCAAAAAATTCAAGTTTGTAAAGAAGTTGTAAAGTCAGAGTTGCTATGCATCTTGAGACATGAAATAAGTTAGTCGAAGGCAATATCTACGAATGCACCAGATCAAACCATTCATCTTCAGTCGGTGCACTACGTTTAGCATACATATGAATGAATACCATGGGGGCTAGAAACTTTAATAGTATATATTGGAAACTTTGGAGAATAAAAACCATTAGTAATTCAGAAGAAGTGTCAGTGGCTTTTCTCAAGGGATAGACAGAATATAATTCACCCGAAGTCTGATAGTCTGTGAAATCTTGGAGTAGGTTGTAGTCAAGGTCTTAGTTAGTTAAGAACTGAGAGTGTTTAAATTGGCAACGGTCCGCCTGGGCACGGAGGTTGACTTGAATGGCAGGGAAGTGATTGGTCATTCTTAAGCTTTTACGTCTACATTAAGTTAGTGCAAAAAAGGTTACATAGTTACTTACCCGAAAGTTAGGCTTGATCACAACTCCATCAATACTTGGGCCAAAGTCAACAGCAAACTTGGGGGGACTTAACCTACTAAATTCTGAAAAATGTTTACTTTTGATACATTCAAAAACAGGGTCGGGTTGACCAGAGCCGCTAGAAGTCTTCCCGTCTCTTGAAGAAGATAATGACGAAGTAAATGGGATCGGTGTGGGGGGTGGGGCTGGTTGAGATGAGTTGGCAACAGAACTGGATGAATTACTTCCGGAGGAACTTAACAATGAACAGTTCAGTGATTGAGCCAAAGCAGCGGCTGCGGCTGATGGATCTGACACTAATGCCCATGGGGCGTGGGCTGAACCTGCTATCAGGACTGCTCGATGAAATAAACCTGTGTGTAGAATGTATTACACATTGAATTGCCTTATCGGAAGTGTAAGTCGAGAAGAAAGAAGGGAAACAAGGTGGGTTATTCATAAAAGAGTTTGTAAACAATTTTTCTAAAATGATAATAAAGTGAAGCTTAAAGAATGATTAAATGTCATCTTCTTTACTTACCTGGGGTCACGGCTGGAGATGCCATGAGATAGTGGATACAGGCTGCACCAGATTCATAACCCATCAGGGTAATATTTTCTGGGTCACCACCGAATTTAAGAATGTTTTCTTTAATCCAATGCAAAGCTGCTATTTGGTCCATCAGCCCGTAGTTGGCTACTCGTGGTTTAGCGTTGGGTATAGCGTTCACGTTGAGGAATCCTGTAGAGTTATTCAAGACCGTATTCAATATTTTATCGATTTCATTTACATTGAAGAATTAGTTTTTATTTAGAATAATTATTCACCAAAATTACTCACCTAAAACATTCAAACGATAATTAAGTGACACAAATATGACATCTCCATAGGCAGCAACGACAGTTCCATCAGAAAGATTTCCACTTCCCCATGCAAACTTTCCACCATGAATGTATACTAATACTGGTCTAACTTTTGGCTCGGGCCCTGCAAAAAAAATAAAGTAAAAAATTAGAATATCAAAGTTGTATATATTTGTGATCATAAATAACAATAAAATCTGATCTGGTTAACTCACTAGCTGTAACTTGTCTGACACATTTTGATTATCTTAAGGATAAGATTGAAAACACATTGTAAACTGTAAGTAAATTGATCAAAACTTGATTCTAAATCATTTTGCCAGATTCCATAGTCCACTCTTTACTCACAACAGCAATGCTTTAAAGCATAGCAAAAGATTAATACAAGTTAGACAAGCCAGGAAAGCAACACAGGAGAAAGTACTATTGAACTAATTTACTGACAATTTTGGACATTATTCGATTAAACGACTTATCTCTTTCCTTCCTCTTCTCTGAGGAAATTACCTACTGGCAACCACGATCCCCATACATAAAGATAGTCAGATCGAAAATTTCTATCGTTTGGGTGGCTCTATTGGTTCCTAAAAAGCAAAAGCACCGTATAACTAGTATAGTTTGCTTGGGTAACATATACGATCAGGAGCACAAGAGGATTTACGGTAATGATAATGACAACATAGAAGGGTAATACCGTTAATTTAAATAGACTATGAAGGAAGCTAAGGATCCTCATGGATGTATTTAAACGTTAAAACAAGGCTTTTCTCTCAGAATTGTACACAAAGTGTATTAGTTCTTTGAATGGAGAGGTATCTGAACCAATTTTATCGTTATTTGGAACCCTCTTGAGGTACAATTAGTGTAAATTATCGGCTCCTTATTCCCCTTTTACAGTATAAACATTACATAACTACATAATAAGAATTGGGGGAAGTACACTAGTCACTAGCATTAAGCATACTGTTTTACACGTCGTGTTAACTGATATTCGAACATAAGGTTAGTTTGTCGAATGTTTGCATACTGCCTACCTAAATATCTGAGACTGTTGCCCAAGAATAGTACTAAATACATTTTACTACCTAATTTTCTCTTCTTTCTTATTTCATGGTTATCAAGTAATTCTATCTTTTCTCTAGAAACTTGAAAGTATTTAGATGAAAGGATCGTTACTTACATAAACTACTATTACTGTTACTACTTTTACCTTTGCTCTTAAATTGAAAAAGTGAACCTTGGGAATTTACTTAAACCTTTAAAATCACATCTAAAATCCATTTGCCAGCGTCATCATCATCATCGTCACGATCAGCTCTAGCATTAGCTTGAGTTTTGGAAGCTTGCCCAAGTTCTGACTTCTAAATACTTGTACAAAGGTATCTTATGTCAAACCTCTTAGGAATAACTTTCCCTTGAAATTGATGTTGGATTCGGGAAATAAATGTGATAGTAATGTAATAGCTAATGGATCTCATCGAATAGTTTCTACACATCACGATCACATTCATACAAAGGTATGTGTGCATGCATACAGGAACAGATACATTATACCTATGGTGGCGGTACTCTTTCTTAGTCTTTAAACCTTTACGAGGAGAAAGTCGAGTTTGAAGTCTCGAATGAAAGTTTACTTTCACTTTTCGTTTCCTCATACCATTCCAGTCTTTTAGTGTTCATCAGGCTTCAAATTCAGTTGAAAAATGGCTCAGGACTCTTAAACTTTGCTTTTACCACTTACACTCTTTTACAAATTTCTACCTAGCTCTCCATGCCTCTCTAACCGTAAAGGTTCCTAGGGACTAAGAAACATAACAAAAAAGTTCCAACTTGTTTTTACCCTATGATCATAGCTATATTCATACCTATAATTTTTTTTACTACTTTTGTGCTGCTTTTACGAAACATTACATTAGTATTAGATAGCGAGAAGTCAAACTAATCGAAACTCGATTCAAACTAAAGAACGAAACCTGTACATGCTGGAAGCAGGACACTTCAACCGTACCATATCGAAGGCCAAAGTCAAGCGTGCGAATGTAAAAGTATTTTTTCCATCGATAAGTTTTGTGATCTAATGTGTATGAAAATGTACATTCTTAGCAGCACCGTCACGGTGGGCGTATTGCGGTGCTCGTATCGTGTAAATCTACCTACGTAGATATCATTCCCCTCAGGTTTAGCTTTTTTCTCTCGTTTGCCTTAACTTCAACTTTTTTGGCGAAGCTTTTCAACGAATGAATCTCCAAAGCCAGTAGCTGTTTATATAAGGAATTTCTTCCGGGTGACCTCATCCATAAAGTAAAATAAAATTGGATAGGAATTCTCAAACAACCAGGAGTGAGTAGTGAGTACTAACCAGAAAACCAACGGGTTGCGAAATTAGATGAGAAATATAGAGAACCCCACCGGGCATGAAAGAAGTTAAGAATGATATTATGTTTGTTTGTCCTATTTCCTAGTGTATGTAATTTTCCCTTAAAATGCCTTCAAAGCTCTAAAACACACGAAATTCATTCAGACATATCCAGAAAAACAATCTGCCTTCAGTTTACGATGGTAATTAAATACGAAGTAAGGAAATAATGGTAGTCATATAGTTACGTTCTCACGTTGTAGGTACCATAGGCAGGTAAAAGAGTGTTGTAACTTGATGTGACATGGTTAATCTAGGGTTTAAAAGAGAATAATATATTTTGTTTATGAGCCATAAGACAAGACAACATTTCATCAAAAAGGTTCTAAAGTTTTTGGATTTTACAGTTCTTGTCATCTCATCAACCTGGAATTGGCATGGGGTTTCAAGGAAAGTCGATAAATTCATGGTATATTCGAAAAGCTGTATCAAACTTAGAGTCAACATTAGTTTCATGTACCTAAAGAATATCGGATTCTCTGAGCTACGCACTATAGGGCTGTTAAATTTAAATAAAAATATTTAATTTCAAGTTCCCTTTTAAGTAAGCTGCTGCGATAAGGTTATAGCATAACAAGGTACTTCATTGCTTTTAAATTGTTTAAATGTTGTGTTTCCGATTACTGAATAAGAGACAATACATCTATGCAGGGACATATTTTTAATATTTGTTTATTTACGAAGCATTCAGATTACTGAACATATCTTAGAACCTTTTGAAACGATATTTGACGCACAATACTTTATGAATTAACCTTTCCACCCAAATCAGTTTTGTTTCATACCACTATGTACATTCCCTCCTTGAAAAACCTAGGCACTTGCTTTCTATTTCTGGTATGGATATCGGGCATCAGGTACCTCGGTGCTTTTGATAGCCAAAAAACGATCCTCAGGGTTCTTTACTTTAGTTCACTCTCTTCAAGTCCAATATGTTGGATAAACAATCTCTTTCTCCAATATATTATTACGCCACACCACAACCATCACCAAAAACTGGTCATACTAA
>JAQGAA010002885.1:0-11810 GCA_034696425.1 Isotoma viridis
CGTTTATGGCCAATTTCCACGTGTGTAAAGTACGTATTGCATTAGAAACCGGGTAAATTTCCATGAAGTTTGAGGTTTCCTTTCACTTGCACAAAAGGCATCAGAGATAAAATGCTATATGGACTTTAAAAGAAATGAAACTAAAACCCATAAAACTTCTCATGTGAAAAAGCTGAAAATCTTTTGAAAATGGAAATGTCGGTTGAGAAAATAGGAAATGAAGATCTGAAAGAGGTAAAACAATCTAAATGATAGATGTGTCGGTTCCTTATGATCCGACTAATCCCTTATACCATACTATTTCTATTCTACAGTATCAAATTTCACCGATTTTATGGTGAATTCACCTTCCTGTGGTTGATTTCACAAGGGCATAATAACACTTGGGAAAAGTAAAGGAGTAAAGAAGGATTCAATTTAAAGTTTTTAGAACGCCATGAGCTCATGAAAACGGAGATAATGCAATAGCAGCTCCTGCCTGGTCCTAAGTAGCAAATGCAGGTACATAAGCGGGCCAACGTGCGCAAGCATATATAGATATGTATTTTGGTACTCCACTAATCATCCCTACTATCCACCACCCCTGATTTTATTCGTATGTATTTTGTACTAGGTGGGTAAAATTATGCATGACATGTCACAGCAACCTTTCGACATTATGTTCAATGCACCCCAGCGCAACTATGGGCTTTATCAAGCGCTCAAACGAAATGTCCCATCTTTAACTGAATTCTGCATGCACTCTTCGGCGTTATTATATTATTTTCATTTTGAGTAAGTAGTGCTCATCATCCGATCTCAGCTTCCTTAAAATTTAACAATAGAGAAAGAAGGAAAGTCCTTGATGGTCCATTGAATTCTGATGGTATGTGTGCTCACCTTAACCGTCAGGCATTTTCTAAAATGAAAATCCTTCAAAACGGCACTAACACTAACGGAGGAAAGGAGTTTCCCTCTGTTTAAATAACCATAATAATAATACCCATTTTTACCTTATACTTTCTCCAGCTTCGTACTCATACCTGAATGAGTACAGAATAGAAAAACTAGTTATATTTGGAGTATAAGAGCTAGAAACTGTAACAACTTTCACTCACTTCAGTCAGGTGTGCTTACAATGCGGATCGCTGCTGGTACGTTCAATGTTATTTAGAATAGGATTAGGGATGGGCGGGGTTGAATTGTGTGAAAGCAGTTGCAAAGGAAAATGGGACTTTTGGAAACATATGAAAATAAAGTATCTACTTTGGATTTGGATCCCACAAGGGTACACGGACTTCAATTTCGCAAACAGATTTATACCCCCAGACCATGCAAAGTAAAGGCAAGAACAACCATCATTATTATTATTATGTTTCCAGTATATTCCACATCTCCACCATGAATGCAGTTCGGTATCCTTGAATAAAATGACTTTGCGAAAGTCTACCTCTCAATAGAAACGGGGATGGGGGATCATCCGTTTTTACTTCATTTTATTATCTAGGTTATTGTAGCTCCTGTACAATAATAGAGGGGAAATGTAGTCTATTTGAAAACTTTACCGAATCTCAGTAGTTTCAGCTTCAGTCGAATATATGAACATTAGATGCTCTTTATGCTCACTATTTCAAATAAAAATCAAGCAAGCTTATATAAATATTAATAGGTATGAAGAATTCGCCAAAATGAAGTGAGATATCTGATGGAGTCTTTCAGGACTACCGCAGCAAGCTCTAAATTTTGATTCAAGATTTAGTATACATTTGCCTACATTTACGTAAGAGATTGAATGAAATATTATCAAGTCCTGAGGCTACATAAATTATACAAGAATTGGGTTTTACCATCCCTCAAAATCTATCTGTTTCTTATTTTCTTTTTCGTTTGTAAAGCAACACGAAAGCATGGGATGAAACTACAAAAAAAGCGATGGAGAAAGAACTTCTCGTCTATTTCCCAATAATATTCCTTCCATATTGAAAATAAAACTGTAATTCAGTTCAGATCACATTTATACACGAGTGAGGCTTCCTAAAAGAACTTTTCTCCAGTAGGGCAGTATGTACTACTGCAACTAAACAACTGAATACTATACTTTATATACCATCACCATCTCAATAACCATCAAACCTAGGATGTAATGTAAATGTCCCTAGGGGCCGTTTTGAAATGCTCATGTAAGGACATTCCTAGTTGTACATTGGAGTGAAATCCTATCATTAAATTTGTTGTTTTCTCCATAGGAGAAAGCAAAGATAGCAAAGAGTGGGCTGGAGATGAAGATGATCACATCGGACTTGGAGGCTGAGGCGGAGAAATGGGGCGAGGAGAATTATAATGATGAGAATAATGACATCGTCCGACGTGCCAAACACATGTCTACTATGGCTTTTAACATGTACGAGTTCACAAAAGGGGAAGGTCCATTGAAAACTACTCAAGATCTCTTCACCCAAGCCGAGTATTTCGCAGAAGAGGCTAATCGTCTTTATAAAGTCATTAGACAGTTCTCATACACTGTAAGTGTTTTATCTTTAATTTATTATGAAATTTTTTCGGTGATGAACATGAAAAAGAAAATAACCGGATGTCCTTCCAACAATAATTAGTTTTAGTTGTCAATTTGAGATACAAATAACTACACAATATCATTCATTCGTAGAGATTCGATTTCCTTTTTTCTTAGACACCAAACCATCTAAAATGCATTGAACATGTCAAAAGAAAAAATAGCAATTTAAAATATTATTTTGTGAGAAGTTAGGTTACTTCTTCAAAGGAAACTACAACTTTTTACTCGAATAGGGTTTACGCTTTCTAGATAGTCGTAGCCATTCAAATGTTAATTTTGACTCTCCGAAAATCCATGTTTCGTGAATTTATCTTGCTATCTTATGATATCCAGTTTCTGAGTTGTAGCATTATTGTAGACAAAACTAAAACACATCATGTCATTGAACATTAGATGAGAGACAACTGACACACGTCTGAGCTCAGGAAAGGTCTATAGTTTGTATGAGTCTAGTGAATACAAGGAATAGTGTAATTTATTACCTCAGCTAGCCCTGCATGCGTCAGTAGGTTTGGGAATAGAATGAAAGCATGTGAAGGTGATGCGTTGTGAAAGGTTAATGAATAAAACATAACTGGGCTGCTTGGTTTGACAGGTGCCAACAAGTGTGGAGAAAAAGGAATTGCTGGAGAAAGTGGACGAGATACCCACAAGGGTTCAGCAATTGCAATTCACAGTAAAACAACCAACTGTGGGCAAAGCAGCAACTTTCAGCAAAGTAGATGCAGTCATTGATGAAACAAAGAATTTAATGAATGTGATCGCCAAAGTTGTTACAACTTGTTTTGAATGTGCTTCCAAGGTAAGTAGAGCAATTGCATGGAGTTCATATCAAAATGCACCAAATATTATATTTCATCACAAAATTCAGATAAATCCATATCAAAGTATTGTAACACACAAACTAGTCATCATTAAAATATCTACATTGTTGAACTCTTTCACTTGCAATTTTAAACATCATGAAAAACAATACATTCTTTATGAATTGATAACACTTCCATTTTTGAATGCTATTGAATGCACATAATGTTCACTTTCCCTTTTAATCCCCATCCACTATTGAATGTTCATTTTTAACAAACATTTCAATCTTAACCACTTTTACTTTTTAAATTTTCTCTTTTAATCCGTCTTGTCTTCTTACACTATTACCAGCTCAGCAATTAAAACCATTAGTATATTACCCTTTGCCTTGCTAGCTCTTTACTTAATTACTTGTAATTTATTACCAACTGATTTGATCGACTTGTTAATATAAACAGAAATAATTTACTGTTCACTCAACTTAAATGTACATTTACCCTTTATCCATTTCGATACGTTATTCCCATATATTATAACATAACCAATACCATTCTACAACACCATGCAAAAAACCATGACCTCTGACCTATGTAAATAACACGATGTATCAATTTTTTCGATGCTCGTATTGCTACTTGTATTAATTTCTAACTAAACTGAATTATATGACTTTTTACCAAAAACTGATTTTTGACCACTCCAATCTTTTTTGATATAGTATATGCTTACAGCAGCACAAACGGGTGATAACCTTAATTCAAGACAGGTAGAGTTGGAAACAAAATCAATCATGATTTTTCCTTTTTATGCTGAGAAATTGTTGTTTAAAATATGTTAGAATAGTTTGTACTATTAGTTTGTATCTATATACACAGGAGTGATATTTTTAATTTTATTTAGTGTAGGAAAATTTGTTTTTTGATGTTTTGCCCCATTATTGTTGTTAAACATTATTGTTGCTTTAATTATCTTTAGAAAGTAGTTTTGTATCAAGGTGTTCCCAAGAAATCTCACTTATCCCCAAAAAGTTCGTTTTTTGCAAAAATAAAACCCCTTCTCATAATTTAGTGGAGATATGGTATGGTATGTTATAATTTTTCCCGACTACTTATTTAGGCGTCTCTTTAATTGTAATTAATTAGACATTTTTGCGACGTTTCTGACTTTTTTGTCTTGCTCGACATGATTGGCTGGTTTAACCGTATATCTTGACAATACCACTAAAAGACCACAACCAATCGATCTTGACTTAAGTTGAGTTTGTTCTTAATTAATTTAAGGTTGTCTAGTTTAATAGTTTCTTATAAAGTTATAATGTATTAGAATATGAAAATGAAGTTGATGTTTGTAAGGTCAAAGGTCAAGGATTGAGTTAGAGGTTTCGGTGTTTGCTTGTAGCACACTCGAATGAAACTTTCACTCAGATGTATCTGACATAAGTTCTGAAAGTCCTCGAAGGACAGGACCCGCACCCTGTTACCTCTTACCACCCTCGTCGTCTACTGACCGGGGTTATTTATGTGTTACTTTATTGTTGATTCTCTTTTAAACATGACCTGAAATGGTATGCCTGGAAATGAGTTGTCATTACAAATGGTGTTAATTACATAGTACAGTCGTTTAACTTAAGTGTTACTGCTACTTCGATGTTTGACTCTGAAACCCGTTCTTGTTATTAAGTGTTCAAACTCACATATACACATGTTGCAGCATAAGCAGATTGACATTTTCGTACAATTATTATTAATTAATGAAATATTGCATGACGAATGTTCCTAGAATTATTATGAAATTAAAGTCGAGATAGCCAACTGTAGATATATAACATTTTTTGTACTAATTTTTGTCTTGAGATTGGGAATGGGAATGGCATGATGATGGACTGGAAAGTTGAGACTGCACGTTATCCAAGTGTTGTTTGTACTTGTTCTCGCACAGTGATTTGTCCTTCTGTCTCAATCTGTACCCGTATGTCTTCAATCTAACTAAATAAGCAATTTTATTGTCCGTGTCTATGTTGTCGTTTTAACTTTATTCTTTAACAGTAGTAGTAATTTGTGAGCAATAATACATGTCTTGCATGCACACGTTTGTACTAATTTGTTTAGTTTGCTTCTGATGTCCTTTAGTCCTTTTAGTGGCGTCGAGAAGCCTTATTCTGTCTTTGAAATGTGTTAAAGGCCAAGCGGATGATAACCTATTTAAATTTCTATCAATCAAAATAATTGCTTGGTTTTTACTAACTTTGGAAGCAATCTTGAATAATTCTTCAAGCCTCTTTTGAAACATATTTTGTTTTATTACTATTTTTATAATCATTTATCCCTTGAATAAAACTACACTACCAATTCAGTCATTTTCGTAACAAACGCTTGGCAGATGATATTTTTCTTGGCCTTTAACATTTAAAATACACCAAAAAGGCTGAATGTCCCTAAATGTAAACCGCAGCAACTCACACAACCGTACCGTACCGTATCTTATTGTTGATTCCCCCTGAGAATCTATTAACTGGGATTTTATTGTGATATTATTATTCTTTCCTAAAGCTTGCTTATTTGAAAACAAAGCCTTTACAGCATTTAATATTATTTCTCTAGAAAGCTTAGATACGCCTCTAGAAACATGCATTATTATGTTTGTCTTCCCAAACTTGGTCCTTTCAGTCGCAAGTTGTAATCAAAAGAAGCTGGCAGAAAGATCTCTTAGAACATTATAGCGGTTTTAGATACAGTATTAGCACGATAGCCTTTACAGTAGTATTTACATCTTCTTTGTTAGTGCAGCCTACAATATTAAAGACAATAGCGTATCTTATTGTAGATTTAGTTCCAAGGACAAGACGACATGACATGAGAGTCCTTTAACGATCTTACATAGAGGGAATGTGTCTTTATTATTATTACTAGAGGCAGTTTGATTGAGTATACTTTATTTAGTAGAGATAACTTTTAGAATGCCGAATGTTCCGTATATAGTGAAATACAGTTTAATATGGGAACAGCTTTTAATCACCTTTTCCTACAATAAAGGAGAGGTATTTTATGAATATGTGTTTTCTAATTATCGTTTATTTTGTATTTTTAAAACCTCAGTACAAGCTGGACTTCCGAGGTTTGTCACCCAGAGGCAGAAATTCTAATGAAAGAACCGACGCAGATGACGTTTCCGGTCCTGGGGGTGGAGACAGCAAGTCCGGCGGTGGGACATCCTCTGATGGGTCCATGTGACAGTTTGGAATGGCCCGAAGGGCCAAAGGACCAGACGGACGCAGGACCCGGGTTTCATTCTTGCTCTTCTAAACAGGTCATCTAGTCTGAAGGTCGTGTCAATTTCAATCAAAGATCATCTAATCAGAATGATCCCTTGGTGGCTGATAAACAAATACATAACAGCTCTAATAAACAGCCAAACATCAGATTGAATCACCAACGCACATGGCCTTCAACCATTGACCACAATGATTTAGGACTCTCTTCTCTCTTTCCTGCCGTTTAGGAATGATCACAACCCAATTAACGAAGCGAAGTTTCTTTTGATCTCCTAACCAAGATTTCAAGAAACTCGCATCTTCCAACTAAGTTTGGCTAATGCCTTCGGAATATTACGAATGCTGGTCTGTTGGTTTCACTGTACCGACCACTGTTCAAAATTCATATTCACCTTTCATGGAAAGCTTCCCTACCTAAGTCTTAATTAGGTAGTACAAGAAACTTCTTGAGAAAATTGTTATACATCTTACACGAATGATATACACGTACGAACTACGAACGAAAATGCAGATTTATATGTAAATTATTCATCATTTATTTGAAATCAACCATCTAACAATTTCTAATTTTATCATCATGGCATAAACATCTTACTCTACGGAAATGTTAAATTAACCTATATATGCCATATACCTAACATTATGCAAGTAACATGGATGCAGTAAATCATGCAATCATCTCCTTCCCTTTACATATCTTAGTAGGAAATCAGAAATCACAAAACAACACCTTCACTTGTATACCCTTCTTGTTTCTGTCTCCTTATAGATCAGAAATTTAATAAAAGGTAACTACAAAGTGTACCGAAGACAAAACGAATTAAATTCATCATCATCATACAAAAAAGAGCTCTCAGGAGTTCTTATTATTAGTTGAGCCTACAAAATAAGATCACATCATCAAGTAGAAAGAACTGACGACATAAGAAGAGCGAGGAATTTCTCTGTAAACATTACAGCAATAAGGAGTAAGTCGAGTCGAGTTATGAAGCAGTCTATCTCGTTGAAGTTTTCTGGATGAAATTGGCATGGTTGATGACGGGTTGAAGAAGGACAACCAACCCCAGCGACTCTTTATAATATGAGTTGGTACTCAACCCAAGCCAACCAACCGAATTCCTCTCTACTCTTACTTCCAATTCAACTTCGCTCGACTTTCACCCATCTAACTATCTATCCTACTCAACTTTCGTCAATTTCCAGCTTAACTTCCCTGATGTGTCTTCTTCACTTGTCATCGGTTCATTTGATCTAATTCCTTAAAGAAGATGAGCTTAATCCTCTCTCCTTGGAGTACAAGGACAGAAGACTATGGGGACTTACTTTTTTCTTTTTAGACACTACACAACTATACCATTCTTTCTTGTAAGTGTATAGGGGTTGATTGAAAATCAACCGTAAGTAGAAGTCATCCTTTGAAATTCCCTATATATCTTTAAGAATTAACGGATATCCTTGTTCAGCGTATCATGTGCATTTTTTCGTACTCTGTGTATTATCAAAACTACGTCCATGAAACATTAGCTACGACAGTTGAGACAGAGGGGAGCTGAGCAAAATTGCAACTCAAACCGGCAAATGATATCCTGCGTTTTCTGTCTTCTATATAAACTATAAAAACTCACTCGAGTGGATCGAGAAACAAAGACTATAAAGACTATACAAATGGAAAAAATATATAATGTATCGAAATCGCAAAATGCAATTTAAACAGTACTACTATGTATAATATTATGACATGACCACCACTCACCCTGTCTGTTCTATCTATATATAAAATGTGTATACAAAGCAGTAAATCATGTTACGAAGAACCATCCATCCAACTCAAAGCCAATTTATGAAATAAATGGGACATCAAAATCATTCAGAGAGGAATGAATCGAAGAGAAAAAAGAAAGGAAGGAAAGCAGAAGGAAGATTAAAAGGAATTTTGTTCAGATAAAAAAATAAATTATTATTATATGTAAGGCTTCAATTCCATTGGACCATCCCAGTCCAATTATTTTGACCTATTCATCTATATGATATGAAGCCAAATCAACTGACCACCACTATTCACTTCACAGTGTGGTGAACCAAGAACCAGTGTCGATTCTAACATTTTTGTGGTCTGAACAACTTTCACTCCATGTACGATACAGCATTTCTCTACATTCTTCATGCACAGATCCCAGCTAAAAATGAATTGATCCATCTTCATTATATAGCCATGCCATCAAATATTTACATTATTTAGACTAATGGTTATACCATTTTAAAAGATATTTGACTAAAAATCTGGTTTTTAAAGTTCGGACTGATAAAACTGACAATTCTAAAAAAACTCTTCATTAAAGAAATCTGCTACCATTTTTAAAATATGCATAAGTAGGTAACTATACGCATCAAAACACATTACAAACATTGCGATACACGATACATATTGCATTTATAAAAATTCTCATCTTATGCAAAAAGATCGAAGTATACTTCCACTCGCTGTGAGCTTTAAAAACTTGTTACAATATTAATAAATCGTTGTTGTAGTTCAGTAAAATTATACAAAAACTTGGTATACAACAAGTATTGGTTCCATTTTCCGAAATTCCAAAAAATTATAAAAAATCAGTCATCTTGTTAAAGAAATTTATATAAATAACATCTTCAACTTCAATACCATCATAGTTTCCGACAAAACTGTGACAGACAAATCCATTATTATTATTAAAATTTTCATGTATATTTAAATAAAGTAAGCAGAATCCCTTATCAATCGAGCTAAATGACTGAATACAATTTAAACTTAATTTTAGGAAGCAAGGGTACCTAAATAATTTAAGTAAGAATTTTCTTAACAATATTATTATTAAGATTTTAAGCTATATTGAAGTACTCTATGTTTGAATTATTCCCAAAGAAAAATACTGTCATATATATACTATTGTTAAAAAATATGAAGAAAGTAAGTTTATGGTGTGCGATTTGTGCTGAAAAAATCAACAATTTTAATGTAATAATGCTTGTGAAAGATATTTAGTAAATATATAGAACAATAAGCGGTGATGGTTCCTTTCATGGAAATTTTTGTTGTTGTTAAAAAAGGCATCTATATACCAATATGCTAGATTTTATAAATTAAGAAAATAAGTAATTAATTTTGTTGGTAAATGTGTATTCATCTATGTATTACTTAAGAAGGAAATCCGTTCATATTTGTTCACAAACCGGAGGAAATTATACTCGTCTCTGTGTTTTCGTCACTTGTCTTCCGCAAAGTAACTTGAACAAGCTCAGAACATTCCAAACGAGGAACTTGTACGTATTTCTTGCAATTGATTAATTCGTAATTACTTATGCTCATAGTTAGTTTTAATTAATTGTAGCTAATGGATTTAGACATTTTTCTCAGATGTATTATTAACTGATTATTTACATGTATAGAAATATATAGAATACCACCTACGTGTTTTCATACCGATTTATCTGAAGCTTGTAATCATTTTAAATTTTACCGTGTACATAATATTATATATTGCAAAACAACCCTTCCATTTTCTGTCCCGTAGGAATTATCTCCAGTTTTAAAATGCAGGTCATAATATAAATAGCTTTGAATCTATCGTTAGAATGTAGGTATGCGTGTTACTTAATTACTAGTTGTTTATTGTATACATGTATAGTCTCTAGTTATATTATAAGCATGGAACTTGAGAGTAATATTATATAATAATACTTCCCAGGGCAATTGTTGACTGTGCTTTTGTGATTGTTGATTGTTGATGGAAATGTTTGATTAATGTGATCCCTGTCTGTTTTATAGGTTAAGTTTTTATAGGGAAACTTAAACGTAAAAGAAAAATATTCTTAAAATTATTAGCAATTAATCGATCAAGTAATCACAGATGATGTAGATTGTAGTTACCTAAGAGAGTCGTTGATGAGTTTAATTCAAAAAATCAAAAATTTTAAAAACTTTACTTTGTGATACCAGAAAAACAATTGTCTTTCCATCTTGGCACTTGTCATTGCTACAGAGTTGAATCAAGCCTGCAAATGGTTTTTTGTCCTTACGGAAAGATAAATAGGAAGTATTTGATATGAGATTTAATAGGTTTTAGGTGGATTCAATTAAGTTCTTTTGGTATCTGTTGGTGGTAGTAAAGTATAAAAGTAAGAGGTAAAAAATAACGCATAAAAACGCGTAAGTTGTCCAAAAGTCTGAGTTCATCTTTAGATATCCCATTTTATTTCATGACAGTCGAGGTAATGGCCAGGGTGTAATGAATCACAATAGACAGAAACAAGAAAAAGGTGAAATGGAAGGAAGGCATTTATCATGAAGATTTTTCTACCGTCAGCATTATTTTTTAAGACGCAGTTCTTTTAGAAATTTTCTTAAGTTGTGTAGGTAGCCTTTCTCTTTCTTTCCTTTCTATTTGATATATTTGAGAGGAAGATGTGTTTGGTAAAATTTACTGTATTCACCACCACCACTAACTTACAATCAGTCAACTGAGTCACCATCCAAGTTAATCTTGGCTGATTGAGGCTTTATATATAAAAATGAGAAAAAATGTCGAATAAAATACATCGAACTCCGAGATGTCTAAATGCGAATACCGAAATTTAAAAAATACCTAAAAGCTCATAATCTAGTCATAGAATCACATTCAAATTATACAATTTATTCATCGATTCACAAGTGTTTGTAAATATTTTCAAACTAGAACACTATTTTTCCTATGTTTTGCTTTTAATTTGAGTTTGAATGATTCATAGATTATTATACTCGTCAAAATTTACCAATCCAGCGTAATTGTTTATATTTAGGGGATGAAATTCTCAAATTTTCTTTAATTTTATTTTTAATTTTACTTAAAATTTTCAGCCAAGATGTAAAAATTTCAAAAAACAATTTAATTTTACTTCAAAGGAATTTAGCTAGAATGAATAGGACAGAAGCTAGAGAATTTAATTAAGCATTATATTCATCTACCAAAGTTAACTGTCTTGGCATGTTTGACGTTCAGATGACTCGATGTTTTGAAATAAAATTATTTGCGTTCCTTCTTTTGTTCGTAATTTCACCATTTGAGGTTTTCGTATTCGACATCTAATCGATATTATACAATGACAAAATTGGAAAAAGCCACAAAAACTGGTGCTATTCGACATGAAAGTTCATTACCCAAAGAA